>CM024643.1:14262323-14499823 GCA_014182715.1 Eucalyptus cloeziana
TATGTAACTAAGAAAACAAAAATGAAAAATTGAATCTCACCTAAAGCAATATTGAGGACAAGACAACATCATACATTAACGACAAGTATGTTTGATACTTCAACAGTTTCGAAATTCAAATTCATTGTTTTGTAACGATTTTAATAGAAGTTATGACCGCAACGATTCGTAACGATTTTAAAAGCTATTATTTTGTTACGGCTATAATGGTTTTATGACAATCATCAATTTTATAATTATCAAATAATTTGTAATGGTCTCGTAATGGCTCTCTTTCATTTTGCCTATAAATTGAAACTCCAAACCATAATGCTTCAAGACACACTTCAACAAGAAAATTCTCCCCATCTCCTTTCATTTCTTTTTGCTGGGTTATACATACAACCGAAAAGTTTGGACTAGAAACACATAGTTTATGTATGGACCAGAAACCAGGAGATGGAAGTGGGCTTACCAAACCTTAAGAAAGTCATTTGAGGGATGTCTAGCTGAACTGGTTCTTTTTCATCTCCTTTTTCTGTACTTTGTGTTAGTGACTAATATCTTGCTAGAACCGTGCCACTAATTCCTAAACTCTGAATTCGTTTTAGTGGATGATATGTTATGAGAAAATGAGCGCTCGTACTGCTCAATGTTTTTAATAGGACCCATGGGGCGATAACTAGTCTTTATCAATGAGATCCTTTATCATATTGCAACATTCATCCCTCTAGTAAAGATATTTATTTCTACATACTACGGATATAGATGAAAAACTATATACAAAGTATTTCTTTGTTAAACGAGCAATATTTATCTTTCATTATAATCCAGTGCTCCGACTATTTGGAGGTCCATGCACACATCAAGTAATATTAGAACTCACATGGAAAAATTGGAGGCTGGAAGAAAATCGGTGGATCCTTAGTTCGGCTATTAATTGGGTAGGGTCAAACTTCGAGTGTGAAATACGTGCCACCTACGTGACTAAAAACAAATTTGAACAATGCATTCCCATATGTTTGTAACTCATCAATTAAAGGTGCATGAAAATTTGGTATGCAGAAAAAAATATAAGATTTTCGATATGTATATTACTTTGAAATAGGCTCGAGTAGTAGGGTACATTACATACTTGCAAAAGTTTGATCCTGCATGCGTACACGATGATAATAGATGGAAGAACTTCATCAGGAGCTTCAGAATTTTGCAAGATTTTCCACCTTCGATGTAGATGTATGAATGTGGTGACGTGCTGGCTTGGCCTCAACCTGTCATGCATGAATGGATCAAGAAGCTGTAGGAGGCACGAGTGCGCAGGTGCTGTTGAATGTTTGGGCGTCGTCCGCTTTGGAAAGCAACAACAAGCACTGGGCTTGGTGATGGAACCGGACGTGGACCAGTCCCTCCACCACGTGAATGCTCGACCTCAATCTCACCCCAACCCTCAGAGGCAGACCTCCCTTGCCTCCCTCCAGCATGTCTTGCATGCTCCTCCCCGCCCCGTACATCGCCTTGTTCCTCGTCCCCACGTACATCCCGAACGACGTTGTCCCACTGCTCCCCGCGTATAACTCCCCACCCTACGAAGTTCAATGACATTAGCGACATGCATATTTCAAATTGGATCGACTTGTGTTGAAGAAAGGCAAGGGAAGCTCACAGGACGAGCAATGGCGAGAGGCAGGCGACCGAAGTAGAGTTGAATGAGAGGGGGCTGAATGTGAAGGCCGAAGAGCTTTGACTTGTTGTCTACCCAAAGTCGCACCGATATGTTGCAGCTCAAGATCTTTGTGGACACTCCCGTGCCGTCCACTCCCTCTCCCAATACGAAATTTGGGATCCCGTCCACCTGCATCCCAAATGCTATCCACATCTCACGTCCATATTTTTTATAGAAATCTGACTTTACATGTTGTTCTACTATCACCAGGAATCTAGGAACTCGTCAGTAATGGAATGGGATTGATCGTGATGAGTTAAATCAATGAACATGTCTTTGAAATTTAGGGAATCTAAAGGATCCTTGGACTGGTAAAATTGGGCATGTTCCTTCTGCTCATTTCGACCTTGCCAAAGAACGCTTTTATTTGATCTATTACTGTTTGGCCACCCAGATTCTACCTATCTCGTATGGAAGAATAGTCTTCGTAACCACGCCAAGAGGGTTAACCTTAGTTATTCCAAAGATGCAAGTTCTTGTTCTTTATAATAAGAAATGTGGGCTCTAGGACAACCATACACGTGAAGGATGGGTGCCCACCAACGCTATTCTAGAGTTACTGTTATCCAAGGGATCGGATTGGTCTAATTGAAAAATAGGAAAGTGGTCAATCCAGTTTCTAATCCTCCCAAAATCACAAAGTTGCTCAAACATTCAGCTTTCAAATCGACAAATCACAAACAATAAAAACCTGCATATTAGCTACAAGTCCGCAGTTTATTTAAGAATCAATGCCTAGCATGATAAGCTACTAGATTTCACGAGAAGAAGCATGTGTGAATTAAATCATTTATTGTGAGGACATTGCATAACATATGAGTATTAATTAAATTACCTTCACGGAAACCTCGGGCCTTGGGGGTTTGGTGGCTAAATAGAAAACGAGCAACGCCACTCCCAAGCTCACCATCATCCTCCAGCTTATCTGCAACAAGATCCAAGCATTGGACGAGGGATTATAACCGAAGGACAAGTACCTCCACCACTCCACTTTCTCTTGGTAATACACTTGCTCATCTGCATCCTCCTTATCACCACCACCACCCATGTCCCCATCGAACGCAATGAGACGCTTCTCAGCATTATCGGAAACCGCGGGGTCGGGATCGTTCGTGTTTTGGGGCAACAAGGCCAACGAGTTGTTGGATGCGCGGGAGGAGTGGCGAGAGAGGGTGTATGTGGAGACGGCTTGTTGGGTGGGATGGTGGAGGAAGGATGTGGAGGTGGCTCGGGGTTGCTGTATGCATGAGAGACGGTGGAAGGGCTTTGCACGTAGTATGCACACTCGTACGTTGGGAAGGGGAACAACCCTTCTGCCTCTTCCATGTCCATCTCTCTCCGCTGCTTCCAACATTAGAATACCCTGTATTTAAACTGGAGTTGTGTCCCCACTCCATTTTCTTGGTCACGAGATTGGCTCCAACTGCGACTTTTTTTTAGAGTGTTACTAAAGAAATGCCATAATGCTAGTGCTAGGATCACGAGGAGTGTGCTATCATAACAATTGATCATGAACATTGTGACATGATTCCCCGCAATTCGAACCTAATCAGCGTTTTCTAACGAAAAAGCTGGCCACAACATGATTGCCCATAATACTCTCACAAATAATTCAGTAGTGAAGATAATAATTCCTGCCTCGACATCAACTATTTTCGATCGAAATCCATAATATGATTATGTGGGTCAAAGTTGAGGGGAAAATTTTCGAAAAGTATTCTAATAAAGGAATCTAGCTTTTAGTCAATAGCTTTATGCTCCCCAACTCTCGAGCTTAGGGACACCCTTACCCTTAATTAAAGTCCGCAAATTGAGGGTTTACCTCGAGCTCTGAATCCCACCTAGAGCGACTAGCGTTTGCTTTACACCGAATTGCCTTTGTTCTTTTTCCTCCACACCCTGGGAGACATCATAGCCTTTTAATCACGCGTTGCCAAACTGTTCTTTTCATCGTCTTCCTTTTACAAAATTGGAATAAACTAGTTGGGGTTGTCAATAAAAGAGGGCAAGCGGATCTTGACACGAGGTTAGATTATCTTTCAATACACTTTACATTCATTCACTTACTGCAAGTGTAATAATGAAGTGTCGACTGTCGACTCTGTAAGATCAACTTAACAGGCTTGTATTGACGTTCTTTTGAGACAATATATCTACATACACCTTTTCATCCACCTCTGTATTTTACTAGCGGAAGCTTGTTTAATCTCGACGACCCACGTGTATACTTGTATGGGGTAATATTGGAGAAGGCCGTGTCAAAGGATATTGAGAACTTGAGAGAAATCTTGTAGCATGTGTCTGTACAAATTGATCAAATTTGGAGTGAACGGGTTCAACGCAAAGTGGCAGCGTAGTAGTGTCTATGAATCTATGACTAGTCAATGATTAGCCAGCCAATGTTTTGCCCGAGAAGTTTCTTTCACCTAGAAAATGCTCACAAGACAAAATCACACTTGATGCAGTTTGGTACGTGAAAGAGGAAGGAGTCAATTGAAAAATTGGAGAAAGAGGAGAAGCGTCGGATGCAAATTTGGAGCCTTGCTTGCTCGGGAAGAGATGGCACATAGGAGTCGAGAGTTCCACATGCGGTCATGATGAGACGCTGGTATTCGAGAAATATTGCAGCGAAAAAGAAATTTTGGCTTTCACACCAAGGCATTATGAATGGCCCCTTTCACCATCATTGCTTTCTATTTCCCTCTTGCCTCATAATATAGTAATCTGTCCCTTCGACTAGATCCAAAATACGCATTTCCAGCCTCTTTAGGCGGCTGCTATAAGAGCTCTATTTATTTCACAAAAAAAATTAATATTTTTAAAAATATTTTCTAAGAAATTATTTTTAAATAAAAGGACAATTTTTTCTGTATTTAGCTGAAATTTAAAAATTATTATCCACTGTTTAAAAATGAAAACTTGTTTTTTTTTTTTCTTAAAGAGACGTACACTATTTATGTCATATAAGAGTTACACATTATATACATCAAATTCTAAATGAAATCTTATTTAATTCCTTTGGCTGAGATAGCATCTTAAAAGGAAAAAAAAAATTAGTATACTTTTTATAGGTAAAAGAATACAAGAAATGTCAAAAGTTGTGTACGGCGTCTACTTTAGTATCAAAAGTTTTTTTTCGGACACTTGGGTATCACTTGTTTAAAAAAAAAAAAATGATCACATAAGTGCCAACTCTAATCTGGATTATCGAAAATTCAACATGACAATAATTTGTTATTTTTTCCCATCAACGTGGCTAGCTAACAACTTGACTCAGCATCTGTATCCAAACGACATTGTTTAGCATGATTTCCCCCAATTTAAAATCCTAATCTGGCAAAAGAACGAGGAAGCAGAAGTAATCCCTTGTTAATGAATCTGATCAAAAACCTCGGTTTGGTGATTAGAGTCTCCAAGAAGTGATGATGAGTAGAATTGACAATGGTAGAGGAACCCTTGAGCAAGATTTGACCACGTTGAAGCTCTCCAACACGGAACAGGGGGAAAAAGAGTGAGGCAGAGTGATCCTGATACTCTTTCAAAAACGATACTAGTGACAACGAAGGGTCACCAACAGCGATGAGGATGATCCTGATAAGAGTCTATATGTGATCTTCATTAGAGACTCAGGTTTTTCAAAGCTTTTGCTCACAGTGTAAGGAGCAACAGAGCTTCATGCGCCCACGAAGCTTCCCCAATTAGAAGCATCGGAATTGGTGAAGACGAGCTACCACCTCCAAAGCTCTAATACAAGGACATGGACAATATGAGTGAAGTTTGAAAAAGCAGTTCATTGGAGAAGGACGTTGGCAAGAAACAAAGGAGCTTGAGATAGACGAAGACTAGGCAAGAGGAATGACATTGTTTGTTTATTGTTATAACATTTAAATAATAAATCACACATTCATCTAACAGTTTAAACTTTTAAAATAATTGGTAATGATTACATTAAAATCTCACATGGTGTCAGAGCTAGAGATCTCAAGTTCAAATCTTTTCAAGTCCTATTTGCCTTCCCAATTAAATTTCCACGCTTAGTACTAGGCAAAAAATACCAAACTAGGCATGAAGAGAAATGTTATAATATTTAAATAGTAAACTACACTTTATTTAAAGAATAAATCACATTTTTCATCTAACAACATAAGTTTTTGGAACAATTGGCAGTGGTTACACTAAAATCTCACAGCTAGCTTTTCTTTTTATCATAAAGCCACATAATTATATATACTTAATTTAAAAAAAAAATCCATGTTAAAATAAACATTTAATTACAAATGCCATGTAAGACTTTTGGCCGAAATTTATCGCCGGAGGCACTTAAATGATCATTTTTATCCGATTTGACACTTAAATAATTTAGCGAAAGCTTTTAAGACTAAAGTGAGTGTCATACACAACTTTTTACATTTCTAGTGTCCTTTTGCCACTTTTTATATGTTTTGTGATGGAAGTTAAGTTAGGTTTTATTTATTTCATGAAAAATTTTGATGCTTCCGTTTTATGAAAAAAATAAAAATAAAGACCATTTTCTACGTTCTTATTTTGATAGCGGGCCTCACTTGCACTTATCATGGGCTTTAAACCTAATTTGAGCTCAACTCTTTACTTCACAATGTTCCACTTAACAACTCAACTATGGCAAGCCACGCAAACTCAATTGACGCTGGCAATCTTAGAAAGCCCCACCACACTACACTTCTAGATCATCGACCCATCTTGATTGGTGAAATTCTCGCCGCCTTTTCTCTGTTTTTTCAGATTGTTGATAAGTATGGTTGTGGATTGCGTTGCAGGTTGTTTCGGGTGGTGTCTATGGCAGTGGAGGGTTCGTTTTCACGTGGTGGTAGAGGTTCACGACCTTCTATCCTGGTTGGTGGTAACTATGGGTTGGGAATGGTGGTCAGTGGTGGCTGTTTTCGCAGGTGGTGGATTGTAGCAAACAAAATTGGCGGCGACAAACCATGGTTGTGGCTGCAAAGATGGAGAATCCGGCGGCGGCGTCAAATTGGTCCTACTTTGCAGTGGACGGTGGTGGTGGTGGGATTCAACAAAGATGGTGCCGATGTTGTGTTTCGACGATGTGTAAAGGATAGTCATGCATGTTTGTAGAGCTAAGAAGACGTATGCATGGAAAACGATTTCTGCTTTTGAAAAAAAGAGACATCTTTTCCAATCTTGAGTTCGCATTTTCTTCCAGATGGAAAACATTTTGCTTCCTGATTCACTTTCCGACACCAAACACTAGAAATAAATGAAATCATTTTCTTGAAAATTATTTTCTTTTGGACAAACGGAGCCTAAGCCACTATTTTGGTTTCAATATTTTTAGAACAATTGATAGGGACCGATAAAATTCTTTATATGGCACAAGAGAAGAACATGCTGAGTTCAAATTGTTCATTGACCCATTAATTGCTTCCCCACTTATATAAATCATAGGCTAAGAAGCCCAAAAATATGAATGCTCTGAGTAATAAATATGTATGTACGGACCGACCAAAAAAATATGTATGTACGGAAACTGGCTAGTTGGATGAGTGGAATGGAATAAGGAGTAAGAGAATAATTTTTGTATCAGGAATATAAGAAAAAATAACTACGCACTTTAAACATACAAACAGTTAGCATTTAATTTTACGGGGGTTTGGAAGTACGTTGTAAGGTCCATCTGGATCGCATTGGAGCTACGGTTGGTTGCGTGTTGTTCGAAATTGTTTGTGGGTAATGGGGATGTACAGACGTGAGAAGGAAGGGGGGGGGCAATGAGGCCACAATATATCCGGAGTGGGGGACACAAGGATCGATCAGTCGATCGACATCGCCTCCCGAGATCGATCCAAAGGCATTAAATACCGGCCCATCACGTCTTCCGTCCCATGGGCATCATTCATGCATATGGGCGAGAAATCTTCGGATATAGCATACAGAGAAAATTCAGCATTGGCCCGACATTCAAACGTGCGTTCGCAGTCCGCTATTGACTTCCAAAATTAAAGGGCCTACGCTGTCTAAGAAGCTTAATATGAAAACGAAAGAAACACGAGGCACTGGAAAATTTAATAAGCGCCATAAATGGTTGCACTTCGTCAGGTGCTCACATCTCCATGAACCCCTCAATTTCTTTCTACCCGACTTCGGGTGCGTTTGAGAAGGTTTTTAGGGAAAGTCTTTGAAAAAATGTAAATGCATGCCTTTAGTCTAAATGATTTTTATGAAATGCAAAAATTATTTGTTAAACTGTAATTGAAAAGTGCCTTGAGAAACAATTTGGGGAAAACACTGTTTGGTAATCATATATTTGAAGAAGTCATTTGACGTGGCCAATTTAAGCTTTTTTATTTTAATTTTTTTTAAATTGAAAATAAAAACAATGATTGTATTTTATATTTTCGCACTGAGATATAATATAAAAGAGATATATTAACAAATTCGGTTGTGAGCAAAAAGATAGTCGAGCACCTGAATTCTGAGCGGAGAGAGAAGCATAGAGGTGAATCAAACAAAGCAATCATATGACTATAATTCTCACAATATTCGCATGAGATTCACAATCACTGTTTAGTTGATTCATAACTTTGTCATTTGCTAAAGATCTTCGAAGTTCGTATGAGAGCAACACACCACCGACAGCTCACTTGGCATCATTTCTTGGCCATTATTACGTTGTTGAACCAAAGACATGCCACTCAACCCACTGAGAAATTCTCCACCCAATATATATATATAACAAAATTATATTGGTGCAAAATAAGTTATGATCATAAACAGGAATAATTATGTATTTGGAAGCACACAGGGACAAGCACAGAGAATTAGAGAGGTGCTTGAACCACAAACACGCACCAGTTTCCCTGAAGTTCGTTTTCGCAGAATCGAATGAAGTTCGACAATCAGGACTTGTATGAACACAAACCTCATTGGTATCGTTGTGACTTTTGGCTTTTACCCTTACTTTTTTACTTCAATATCACACATGTGGTCTCCGAACATACATAAATATTACTTTTCTGGCATGAACATAAATGATCCCATAACCAAAGTAGCCTCAAGATGGAATCAAAAGCACACCAAATCAGAGATATCAAGACAGAGGCAGCATACATGGATCGATTTCTAGAGAATTTAATTCATTCATGACATAATTTCTTTTCCAAGCAAACACGAAATTCACCATAGCACAATCTGATATCACTGCACATGCTTACTTGAGTGGAATAGCATCAAATCAAGGACCAGTTGACATTAGCTCAAGATTGCAATAGTGGCGAATCAACAAGTATTGACAAGGTTCCAACAGATTCTAAACAAGTTTGAAATTGAATGCCTATAGTTTTTTTTTAAAATTTATTTATTAAGAAACAAAGCTCAAATACGCTTATATGACCATAATAGATCAACAATCTAGTAATGAAGAGAATTCTCAACCAAGAACTGAATGAAAATACACATTGACTTAGTTTAGGAATTTCATCAAATTGGTGGTATGCATTTCGGCTGAGGAGCACTAATTCAAATCATTAATATAGCCTCAATCAAGCATCTAAGCTGGACTTCTTCATACTTGAAAATCTTCTTGGCCCCACTCCACCTAAGTAGTTGCAACAACAAAATGCAAATCAAGGAACCTTCTTGTCCTTCCTTTCACGCTTTTGAATGCTCCTTTTTTATAAACCCTAGATGCATCACCGGCCAATCCCCCATTGGATGCATCAAGGCGAGATTCAAACTTTGAAGGTAGTTGGTTTGTCCAAATGAAGACTTTCCTTCTTTTTATTTTCTTCCTTCTCTTCCTTTTTGTCTGGGCAGAGAGTTTGAAAGGGCATTTTCTTTTTGCAAGTCAAACAACGTATTCCATGTTTTTATAAAAACAACCGTGCACACACTCGATTTTGTACACAGACAATAGCAATAGCAATGAAAAGAGATGCTACCAGAGAGAGGCGACCGGAGAAGCAAGCTTTGACAAGCAACCTGAGAGGCAGGCTTTGATAGGCTTCGACAACCGGAGAGGCAAGCTTCGGCGATTGGAGAGGTGAGCTTTGAAGTCATAAGAAGAGCAAGATCTCGAGAAGAGTAGAGGGAAAGGCAAGTGGCTCCTTGAAGTAGAAGATTAGGGTTTCTATTTGAAAAGAGTTAAATTTAAAATTTTAATAAAATTTTGAAGGTAATAAAGGAAACAAGATTTTTCTTTAATTGCCTCATGGCTTGCCAAGAATATTGGAAAGCCAAGGCAACCTCCTAGCTGCCTTAGGCTTTTAGTCTTCAAAAGGCTAGCCTTTGCATAATGGGGTTCAAAAATAATTTGCCAAATACCTACAACTTAACCCAAGGGGCTTTGGGAATATTATTCCCAAACGCACAGTTCAGCTCTTGACATAGACCATGCAACACCACTTTCTCTTTGTTAACGATCATCTTGATCACTTAATCATCTGATTCATGACCATAGGAATTACCGGATCCTTACCCGTTGTTTTCTAGTTGGTTGGGTTGATTCATCAAAGGGTCCTTCACCGATGGGCCGAGAGTGGTCGGTCAAACATTGAGCTCTACTGAAACGAGAGCATACAGATAGGATCCACAGAATCGAAGCGCTCCAAATGCATGACGTGTTTGAATGGCTTGTCCACCCTGTTAAATTCCCGATTGAAGGATATAAAGAATCTCTTGAAGGGCATATAGAAATATATGTCGAGATTTTCTTTATATTTGGTTGTTTGACTCCTGTGTATGACCGCACAAGAATCTCTACACAACAAAGTAATGGGCTCACATATTCTATAAATGTGTACTTATTTGTGGGGGTCAAAAGGTCTTTGTCAGAGGAAAGAAATAAAGAGGGGGTTTACTTTTATGATTGTTGCAGCACTAGCCGCACAAAATTGAAAGAGAGGACTTTGTGGATCCTTTAGCCGAGGGAGCCGCACCGTGGACTCCAAAAAGGCCGAACGAGTAGAAAGAAAGGGAATGACACAAGATTCTTCATGTTCCGTGGAGGGGTAACCTCATCAAGATAAGGGAGTTTTCTCTTACGTGGGCCTCATGCATCTGTCCGTTTGCAAGCAAAGACGGCAGGCTGTGAAGATGTATTTTAATACACCTCGTACCCCACAATGGAACATTATCTTTTTCGAGCCACGTTCCTGTCTCTACCCTCTAATAGGAGCGCACGTATTGCAATTGATGGGTTTTTTTATAAAAACATGTTGGGCCAAGCTAGGCGTGCCTACCCATGTTGGGCCAAACCTGGCCTGTACGAGAAGGGCCCATAAGAGAGAGGAATGTTTTATGTAAAATAAACTGCTGTATAAAAAGAATATTGAAAGTGAAAAACCATACATACATTCTTTAAGTTGTCACTAGATTTGATTCCATTTCCCTGATCTGGTGGGCCAGTCATAAATGTCGACGAAGTAGCTAGTACAATTGGAAATGATTCAACAGCAGGAATTGAAAAGGAGGAGAAAGAGGAGAGAGGTATTGAATCTAATTTCAAACCCGAATCTAAATCAATAAGAAGAATCACCATGAGTCCATAAAAAATTATTGATGGAAACAAATTCCTAAAAACGAATAGATATTGGAATGATCAATACTAAAAATAAACGCATAAACAAACCCGATGATACATGTAACACAAATCGAAAACAGTGATTAAATTTTTTTATATTTTTTAGATACATAAGTTAATGAAAAATATATTACGTTAAGAATATTTAATCTTCACATGATTTATTAAGAATCAATTATGAGATAAAGAACCATATTCTCCTAAGTCACTAAGTGATTTACCAGAGAAATAAGATATTCCTCAAAGATGGGAATAGCCTTTGATATTTCCCCCTTGAACTTAGTAGTTTAAAGTAAAGAGAAGTTTACCCATTAATATAGCAATAACTACATTATCATTCCATGTTTTAAAAAGTCAATACTTTACATCAGCCGATGCTTGATTAGACCATTAGTTTTCCAACTAAATAATGATTAATTTACCTATACTTCCAATAATGATCAATCAAATGTCTTCTTCTATGTGCTTTCATGGTGTGGAACCGCATGCAAAGTGGAAGCTAAACCCTTTAATACAACTAGAAAATGCTTGAGAGTATTGCAAGGTTATTCTTCGATGATTTATCCTTACTTTCGTACACAATACTAATGACTACAAGTCCTCTGGGGCACATATAGAAGCCAATTGAGGCCCTACCATGGGCTGACACATCTTCTGCCTTTCACCAAGCTTAAAAGTAATAGAGATCCCGTAATTAGAGAAAAGAAAGGCCTTAGTTCGTCATGAAGCCAAGACAAAAAAATTGGGCAGAGTTTCTTTCAAGACTAATTTTAAAGTCCTTTGAGAAAACGTTAGGGCTTTTTGTGAATTATTTTTATGAGCAAAGGAGCAACTATCCATTTTTCCTCCCTTTTTCGGTATATTTTAAAACTACTTTACAAAAATAAACCTAAGCCAAATGATATTTGCTTAGAGCATGTACATCTTGAGTCAAAGATATTTGGAAAATGCAGTCATTTCCCCAAAATTTAACCAAACGTAATTATAATCAGCGCTTAACCGGTCGCAACTTAAATGGAGAGTACTGATACGTAAGGCAGAACCTGCTACTAAAAATGAGCTACTACTGGGACCTCACTACGAAGAGCGAGAGCAACCAAACTGCATCAGCATGACTTGTCATCATATTTATGCCTTACACACACACACACGTGTGTGTGTGTGTGAAAGATCTAATTCTACCGTGGAGATGAGGAGGAACCACTTAGTTAGAGGTGTTAAATGGGTTGCACAACCCATTTATGGACCCATATTTGCTTAAATGGGTCATTAATGGGTCAGACCTTATTTCCCAAGACACTCATGATGGGTTTTAAAAATAAAAGGACTAAAATATATGGGTTTTAAATGAGTCTACTCTATACCCATTTAAGACCCATTTACCAACCCATTAAAAATACTCACTATATAGTGTACCCTATTAGAGGCGGTAAAATTATAATTATTTTTTTTTCTTTTTTTTCTTTCTTTCCTTTTTTTTTTCTTTCTTCTTTTCCTCCGGTGGCCGGCACGGCAATGGCCAGCAACCAGCCAGGTGAGGCTCGAGCTCACCGGCATCGGGCGAGCTCGAGCTCGCCCCTCGCCAGATCTAGCGGGGCGGAGGCCTCGCCGACGCCCAGCAAGACTTGAACTCACCGGCGTTAGGCGAGGCTCAAGCCTCGCCAGATCCAGTGAGGGGTGAACTCGAGCTCGCCTGACGCCGGTGAGCCTCGAGCTTACTAGAGGCCTCGCCAGATCCGACGAGGCTTGAGGCTCACCGGCGTCGAGCAGCGAGCCTCGAGCTCGCCGACGTCAAGCAAGCTCAAGCTCGCCGGATTTGGCGAGCCTCGAGCCCGCCGGCGTCGACGAGCTGGGTGAGCTCAAGGCTCGCTCGTGACCGGCCGTAGCCGTCGTCATGGCCGACAGCTGGCCAAGAAGAAGAAGAACAAAAAAGAAAAAAAAAAAAAGAAAAATTATATTTAAAAAAAAAATAAAAATAATTAAAAATTTAATTTTTAAAAAAAAAATAAAAATAATTAAAATTCAATTTTTAAAAATTATTATTTTAAAAACTATAAAAATTGTCCATTAAAATTGTGTTGTATAAAACTAATTTAGCAATACCATTTTAATATATATATATATATATATATATATATATATATATATATATAAGAAATAAGCTTAGAAGTATTTTAGTAATATAATCTTTAAAAAAAAACATAGGAATAAGTTTTTCTAAATTTGGTTAAATATGAAAATATTTTATTAATATGAGTTGGGTTGGGTATGGGTTGGGTATGGGTCGGGTGGTCGGGTATGGATCGGAAAATTTACATTAGACATAAATTGGTCAAAATGGATTAATAAATTAATTTAGGTCGGACCATTAATGACCCAACCCAAATCCGACCCGACCCATCTGTTTAACAGCTCTACATTTAGTGAAGTAAGGATCCAAGAGATGGTTCCATGGATGAATTTGAATCATCAAAACTACATGCCCTTTGTGTCCCAAACCCGTTACTGAGCCACATGGGTCCGATACCCAATTTGCCCAAACTTCTCCATCACAAAGGCTTTTTCATCACCTTTGTCGACGCTGAGTTCAACTCCGCAAGGTCACTCAAAGCAGGAGCCGGTAAGTGGCTGAATTCGAGGGGTTGTGATAGCTTTCAGTTTTTAACGATCCTGGACGGGCATGTGCCATTGGATGCCGATGCTACACAAGATCTTGCTGTGCTCTGCGAGGAGGAAGTACACGGCCGCTCCTTTCTCAGATCTCGTGTCCAATCTTGTTCATTCAACTTCTAGTACCGCTACTGCACAGCTTAGGAGAAAGGCGAAGAAGGCATTTTCCTCTGGTTTCTTGCATCGTTTCCGATGGTTTCATGTCCTTGGCAACAAGCCCTGCTGCTGAGAAGTTTGGGTCTCATAAATTTGTGGACTATTCCTGCCTGTGCCTCATGGGGTTCACGCAATTCCGGACCAACGAGAACAGGAAGTCTCATACCCCTCCCAGGTAAAATGAACTCATCCATAGCATTGATGTTTATTTATACATGCAGTTTGTTTCGTCCACTCCGCTTTACTTTGCACTAAAGACAGCATGCTTTATACCCCTTCGCATTCAATTTAAAGTGATTCACCAGGATAAAAGCAAGAAGTATGCCAAAATTTTGGGTTAGATACCCTATTGCAGATGAATCCTATGTGAGCAATGCCTATTTGGACACCTGCATTGATTTGATATGAAGAACACGAGGCTACACGACATGCCAGCTTCTGCCAGATCGCAGATCCTGAAGACACCTCATTCAGCCGCTCCATGGAAGTGACCGAGAGAGCTCATAAGGCCACAGCAACCCTCATTCACACTTTCGAAGCGCTTGAGCCAGAGGTGTTGAGCGCCCTGTCCTCGCTGACTCCTCGACTGCACACCGTAGGTCCGTCACATCTACTCCTAAACCAAATTGCTTAGAACGACCTATGGAAGCACGTCTGTGATGAGTGGAAGTCTGGGTTGGAGATTGCGAGTGATGTGAAAAGAGAGGAGGTGGAGAGGGCTGCGAGGGAGTTGATGATGGAGGGAAAGCTGGGGAAGAAGATGAAGAAGAGGGGCCATGGGAGCGGAAGGAGCTTGCGCGGGAGGCAGCTTTCTCCACTTGGTTCATCCTCCGTTAATTTGCACCAGACCGTCACAGGAAGTTTAGTCCATAAATAATTAGTTGATGTCATCATGTGAGTTTAGTTTTCTAATAAAAAAATTTTCTGAAATCATGCTGGTGGTTTTTTTCTATAAAACATAAAATATTAATTCCTATTCGTCACAAGAGAATTATATATATATATATATATATATATATATATATATATATATATATATATATCTTTCTCAATTATTGATAGGAGAATCAGACTTCTAATCGGTGAATTATAAATATACCAGTCACCCATAGATGTCATTTTTTAAATTTCCATACTAATGATGTTTATATCCATAATCCACCGATCAAACACATGATTCCATGATAGAAAGGAATGGAAAAAGAAAACAAAAAATCAATACTTTTGGTGCCATGAATAATCCAATTAATCATTCTATTAAGAGATAACATGTCTAGGAATCTCTTCAATATACAATGTCAAGAAAACTAATAATTTTGCTAGCCGTTAGTTATGAGGTAAAGATACAATTGTATTAATTTGGATATCCCTTCTTTATTTATATATAAATTATCTATTTGATCTTCAAGTTGACTTAGACTAAACTCGCCTATCCAATTAACAATTATTTTTTTCAAGCGTGATTAGAACACCAAAATGAGATTTCCACGGTTAGTTTATATCCGCCCATTTGCAACTCCAATCAAATATCCATGAATAGATTAGTTGAAAATTTGTGTAATATGAACATAAATGACATTTTGGGGTTATTCATGAATAAATTGATCGTGTGAGTTGTGCAGTACTCAAAGCCCGTCACTTCCGCCACTGTGGGTGCAATGCAAGTACGTAATTATATCAATCTCGACAGAGGCAATTATTAATTATATAGAGTTTGGACACATCATATACGAATCCTTAACCCCTGTGATCATTTCACGATTAATGGAGATGATGTAAAAAGCATGATTAGTTAGTTTGTCTTGTCGAGAAAGCGAAGAGCTTGAAAGGGACGTATCCCTTCCTCATTCATCCTTTCATCAATCCTGGATAAATCCATTCGAATTGTGGTCTTCTGCAACCTTCGGATCGAGATACCACGTCAATTGCGTCTCTCATGAACAATCCAGAAACCAAATTTCCATTTCTGGTTTATTTTTCTCTTTTGTTGTGGGCCGTACCGCATAACCGATAGCAACAATGACTACAAGAAAAAGTATCCAAAATATCATAAATCTATTTATATTAAATGAGTTTTAAATATTTTTACGTTTTATTAGTTGGGTCCATCCAATTAGATTCATCCAAAAATCATTAGTCATAGACACTCTTTGGAAACATTCGTATCGTGTAAGATACTCCGATACATGTCCAACACTCAATCAATAGGTGTTGAAAATCTCGACACCTGCTTAGTTCGGAAATTTGACATGCAAGTTCAGAATTTTGACACATAATTCTAACATGCATAGGATCAATTTTAAAAAATTTCAATAAATAAGGAATCGAATGTAAATATGTAATTAATAAAAATAATAAATGAAAAAAAAAAAAAAAAACTAGTATTCTCTTCTTTTCTACTCTTACTCTCACTTCCTATAACACACATTCACCCCCAAGTTTTTTTTTTCTCTTCTTTCCCGATACGCTCTAACATGCAAGTCGAGAATGTGGATTGCTTGCTTTTTTCCTCCAAGTTTTATGGATTATTGGAATAAGGTTGAATTTGATAATGATTGCGTAACAATCTTTAATGTACTGTGAAAATAATAGTTTATTCTAAACCACTACAAAATAAATCACAAATAATTATAAATCGTTATAGCTTTCACTTATTCTAAAATTTGTTGCTCACAATATAATGTTATTCTCACAACGTCCCAACAACTATTATGCTAGTAAAACATTTTGTCAAATTGAAATAATGAATGATTTTGGCAAACGGTGAATTGATGTTTTTAATTTAAATTTATTCTAGGCTCTTTTTTCATTATTTATTTATTCATGAATTTGAATCAAATTAATCATAAAAATGATAATTTATCATGTATATATATATATATATATATATATATATATATATAAATATACATTTAATATACATTTAATATACATTTAATATACAATATGTCCCAACGTATTGGAATTTTCTATTTTTTAAGAAACGATATGTTGATGTGTTGTGTCATATCTCGTGTCATATGTCGATGTCAATGCTATTTAGGTCATAGGTAAAAGCTGACAAGGTCACGAGGCCCTTGTCATGCGCATGGCCCTTGCCCGGATTTGGTGAGGGCTTCACGCCCCTTGCCTGTGTTCGGTGATGGTTGGTCGACGACCCTCACCGAACTTGATAGGAAAAAAAGAAGATAAAATAAATAAATAATCAATCTAAAAATATATGAAAAATTATCCATACCAACGTTAACCGTCTTAGCCTACCAAAAAAAAAAAAAAATCAACCATCTTACAAGACACCATCAATATCCAAGTTAGCAATTTTCGACTAAAATTACCAAGCGAACTCAATTAACAAAAAAAAAAAAAAAAATTTAAAATTCAATTGACACAATTGAAAGATTTAAAATTACATTGGTACTAGTATAATAGTTTAGGAGACTATCCTCCTAATGAAGCTAAATTAAGATTCATCATATAAGGATTGTGTTTTCATTCTTTATTTGTTAGGACTTTTGTTACCATATTTTACTTATTTTTGGGCCTATTCTCACCATCCTGCCTAATTAGATCTTCTTTAGAGATGCTCTTCAAAACCTTGTTAAGCAGCGGTAAGAGCGAACTCGATTTCACATATACTTAATTCCTTGATAATTTGCTACTTACGGTGATTATCCAACATGGGAATGCCTTTCCAAAAAAGTTTGGAGAAAAAACCCATTTTCAATTCGGACCAATCATCGCATCAGGACATATCGTGTTAGTCACATGATATCGCCAAATTTGACAAAATTGCCAAGATGAGAATTGAGAAAAGATTTAAATGTGCAAATCAACTAGGCATGGAAGACACCAAGAAAGGCGAAACAACTTTGCAAACATAGAGCAAAAATAGGGAAGATTGCAATTATACTCGAATTACTCAAACATTCTCAGTATTTCTCAGCATCAATTACATCCAATAACTCACACAGTACTTAACCTCACAATTCCTCATGAAATAATATTTTAATTTCATAAGGAATTACACAAATCTTACCACAAGAATTTGTTGGTAAAATCACTAAAGGACTGACCAAAAAAAAAAAATAATCACTAAAGGGCTTCTCCGATTATACACACAAAGAAGACGCTAGGATGTAATTCAGATTGAATTGCCCACGGCCCACTCTCATCAACAACGGTGCCAGATTCAACGCATGAGCAATAAATATATTTGCAACACCGTCTGAAACCTTTGCCGACTCAAATAAGGATTTTATTTCCCTCTTTATTTATTTCCGAATTTAAATTTTCACTTAGTCAAACTCGAGGTATATTCTAACAGCCCGTAGTTGCGCATCATAAATTCGGACGGATGCGAAGCCCACTAATTCATTCGTCGCCCGGAGGGAGTGGCCCAAGCTGCTTCTTGAATAATTTCTGCCCGAGACTGAGTTGATCAGTAAGGTCGGTTGCTGAAATGAACAAGGCAATTTTGAGAAGAATCATATCGAGGCGAGGCGGATCCCATCAAAGCTGGACAGCTCCACCTGATGCACTGAAAATCTCTATATATCCAAAAATGGAGGTTGAAGACATGTGATTCACTTTGGCTGTCACCAGCGAGTCCCATCATCGGTGTCTTGTCCGATCTTTATGTAGTGTAAGCCACATTTCATTGTTCAGGAATCCAATAAAACCAGCCCAACCTCTCGATAATTGGGGTTGCCAGTATATGCAAGTTCGCACGGGCAACACAGCAGCCACCGCGCAATTAAAGGCGGCGACAGCTATATCAAGAAACCTAATGTGATGCTATTTTTCAACGTTTTTCCTTCGAGTTAAGCTTTGAAGTCTCCGGACATGTTTAGATTTTGACAACTTCAAGCTGGAGGAACTACTTTCTTTGAGTTATTTTCACAATAATTGACCTCCGTTTCTTCAACAGTAGAGTTTGTTAACATCTGTTTTATAAAATATTGAGTGGCCCGCTAATTCATCTGCACGGCACTTATTCACCATCAAGAAAGACTGGAGATCCAATAAGATAAGAAGGGTCCGGTAAGTTATCGGCATTCAAGATACCAACCAACTTAACATTTTATTTAGAACGAAGCTTTCATTACTTTTTCGGACTCCATTGGCAAATAGTGGAGCATAAGTAGTCCTCCAAAACTTATAATGCATTGAAACTAAATACCACTCTAAATAATTCCCTACATTGAAGCAAGGCTAGCTTGTTAAATGAAAGGCGCTCATTTTTAGTTGGCCCGATCTTCCAAACCATAAAATAATAAAAAAAAAATTAATACGAAATCGCAAGGTAATGTCGATGCATTTTCGTCACATGGGTCAAAATTCTAAATAGTGGAGTATAAGAGTAGTCCTCCAAAACTTGTGATGCTTTGAGACCGAATACTATTCTAAATAATTTCTTATGGTGAAGTAAGGCCAGCTTACTAAACCAAAGTTGGCTTGATCTTCTAGACCATAAAATAATAATTTTTTTGGATACATAATCTCAAAGTAATGTCGATGCATTTTCGTCACATGAGTGGAAATTCTAAATTGTGGAGTATAAGAGTAGTCCTCCAAAACTTATGATGCCTTGAAACTAAATACTGTTGTAAATAATTCCTTATGTTGAAGCAAGGCCCGCTATCTAACTGAAAGTTGCTCTTTTTTGGTTGGCCCAATCTTCAAGATCATAAAATAATAATTATTTTTAAACGGAATTGCAAAGTAATATCAACGCATCTTCGTGACATGGGTCGAAGTTAAACAATATGCAAGTTGAATCTTTCGCATTGACTTTGGACATCCTAGAATTGCCCGGCGTAACTATTGACAAGATAAACAAAATAAGATTGGGGATAAGATCCAATGTGTAATAGCTGTATTTACTACTCTTCTTTATTTAAGGAGAATACCCCACGAAGTTAAAAAAATATGGGGATTTCTGCAGTGCACATGGGCTTCCAAGGAACTTTCTCAATCGACCGAATTACATAAAACCTTTGTTCATCTTTTCCTTTCTCTGTCTCCTCCATCTTCATATTAATGCGCTATATTAACTCTAATAATCCACCGACCAAAAAAAAAAAAAAAAAAACTCTAATAATCCAAAGCATCTCTCGATGCTGTTCCTTGCCGAGAAATGCTTCATGTTGAAAGATTCCTCCGAAGGGGTCGCAAGTACAATCATGGAGCGGGAAGGCGTGTGCACTTTTGCGCATTGCACCGTTTCATCACATGGAGTATATGTAGCACCAAGTCCCATTATATATCGTGTTGTCAGGGTATGTATTTTGCTCCGAACCATCATCCTACAGGCACACCTCCGAATAAATTCCAGGCTGTTCTCCCACAGTGCCGTAGAAATCGACAATTTCCCTCTCCAGTTTGGCCGTCCCCATTCCTTCTAAACTTAAAAGCGTACTCACAATCACCCTCCTGACTCCCTCCCTACTTTTTCTTGTGCGCCAAACAAGCGGTCCAGTGTGCGCCGTTGAGCCACATACAATCAGGGGCTAACCTCGCTAGCTATATAGGTGGTGGGAGGATCGGCCCTCAATTCATTCACAATGACACGTACATCTCCTTGCTTGAGCAAGGTGTTCAGGTTCGGGAGGCCTGGTTCTGGAACAGTATGGGCTTCACTACACATCATTGTAATGGCCGCGACCGCCATGATGATGTCTGTGAGTGCAAGCCCACCGGCAGATCCCATCAGATGCACCTTAAGCGGTTGCACCATAACAAATTCCTACGGAACCTTCCCTGACCGAAGTGCGTGCAAAGCAGGGGCCGCAGCATTTCCGACGTCGGAAGAAGAGCTGATGTGGGTAGTGGGAAATGCGACAAAGTCCAGGACGAAGATGAAAGCGGTGACACGAACCTCTCACAGCATCCCGAAACTGGTGTGTCCGGACGGGGAGGACGGGCTGCTGGTGAGCACCAAGTACATGACGAGGATAGTGAGGGTGGACCGGCAAGGGATGAGGATGAGCGTGGAGGGAGGGGTGACTCTGAGGCAGTTGATAGAGGAGGCGGCCAAGGCGGGGATGGCGCTGCCATACGCGCCGTACTGGTGGGGTGTGACGGTGGGAGGGATGCTGGGGACGGGGGCGCACGGCAGCTCCTTGTGGGGGAAAGGGAGTGCATTGCACGATTACGTGGAGGCAATGCGAATCGTGAGCCCTGGAGGACCCGGAGATGGTTACGCCAAGATCAGGACGCTGGATGTGAATAGGAAAAGCACTCGTGCAGAGATGGACGCGGTCAAAGTGTCGCTTGGGGTTCTAGGAGTCATCTCTCAGGTACAGTTGCTCTCTGGTCTTCTCTCGTTTGGGTGCTTGTGTGACTACTTTCATCCCTTCTATTCCTCACTTATATCACAAACCCCTGTGGTGTATCTCATGCCCTTTTCTTGTTTCATATGTTATATGTGGTGAACCTTGATGTCGGGATCGTTACTTGGTGATATTTAAGTGAAACTTGCAGCTAACTCGTTATTCTACGTACTTTGACCGCATGTATTATTCTGCACTATAATCGGAAGAATTATGTAAATCACAAAAAAGAAGAGAAATTTTTTTTTGTCAAATAGTAGACAAAGATTCACCTTTTCCATTTGATTAGGGTAAGAGCGTGGTGGGTCTAACCATACATTATTGAGTTTTTAGGATTATTTCTTCCTCTATTATACGACGAAATTCAACAAATCTCATTCACTCTTATCATTTTTGAAAATGGTATATATTTTAGGCACGTGATATTAATTGTGATGTGAAGACTGATGAATGGGTCCTCGACCACAAACCTTTTAGGTCCATTCCAACTAAGAATTAAACGAGAACCAACATAAAGGACAGTTGGAGTGATTTGGATCTTTGTAGGAAATTTTCTTTAGTTATAATAATAAAAAAAAAAAAAAAGATGATGACGATTTCAATATTTGTATATATAATTGCAGGTAACACTGAAGCTGCAAACCCTATTTAAACGATCCTTAACGTACTCAATTAAGGGTGATTCAGACTTGGGAGAACAGGCAACCAGTTTTGGTAACCAACATGAGTTTGCAGACATTATATGGTATCCGAGCCAACAGAAGGCAGTCTATCGCATTGATGACCGAGTCACTCTCAATGCAATCGGCAATGGACTCTATGATTTCACCCCATTTCGCTCCACACCTTCTCTCACTTTGGCATTAGTCAGATCTACTGGTAAATAAGTAAAATAGTGTAAGGCTAGGTTTAGTAGTTGATGTAGCCCAACTCTAAATTTTTTTTTTTTTAATACTGTTGTGATGCTGCTCTTGCAGAGGAATTGCAAGAGTCCCTGAATGATGCCGACGGGAAATGCAACAGTGCAAAGCTAGTTTCTTCTACCCTCGAGACTATTGCTTATGGATTGACAAACAACGGTATCGCATCCTAAGTCAACTAATAAGAGTTCCATGTCATGGTGTCCCCTATTCTAGAGATTTCGCTCACATTGATTTATATGCATGTTATGATTAGGTATCATCTTCACCGGATATCCAGTGATTGGGTATCACAACGAGCTACAATCGTCAGGAACCTGCCTAGACAGTCCCCAAGACGGTCTGATTACTGCTTGTCCATGGGATCCACGGGTCGAGGGGGAGTTCTTTTACCAAACCACATTTAGCGTCGGACTCTCTATGGTAAAGAACTTCATCAAAGACATTCAACAGCTTATTGCACTTGAGCCTAAAGCATTGTGCGGAGTGGAGCTCTACAATGGCATCCTCATGCGATATGTTACGGCCTCTAGTGCTTACCTGGGCAAGCAAGAGGACGCAGTAGACTTTGACATAACTTACTACAAGAGCAAGGATCCCCTAAGCCCGAGGCTATACGAAGATGTGCTTGAAGAAATAGAACAGATGGCGCTTTTCAAGTATAATGCACTGCCTCACTGGGGGAAGAACAGGAACTTGGCATTTGATGGAGTGATAAAAAAGTATAAAAAAGCCCGAGAATTTTTTAAAGTGAAGGAGATGTATGATCCGCTAGGGCTGTTTTCTAGTGAATGGACAGACCAAGTTCTTGGACTCAAGGAGGGTGTGAGCATAGTTAGGGATGGATGTGCACTTGAGGGATTGTGCATTTGTTCACAAGATGCACACTGCGCACCCAAGAAGGGCTACTATTGCAGACCGGGAAAAGTCTACAAAGAGGCCAAAGTTTGTACTCGAATCAATTCCAAAATGCAGTAAAGACCTGATTTCATCACTCTTAGGTTTCAAGGTGGACCAAAGCTCCTCACAGCTTCATATGGTTGCACTAATTGTGTATCCTGTGTGCTGGTACGCTAATCATGTTGTATTTGGAAGGAGAATGAGATCAAGAAATTAGAATCTCCCGATTTCCATGGGAGGGAACTAATTCAAGATGTCTTGTCCTTGCTCTCGGCCTAGAGTTACAGTTGCCATAGCGTTTTATTGTTCCCATATCTTTATGTATTTAGCAGCAATTCATGTGATTTTCTTACGCAGATTGACATGCTTTGTATTGGTGCACAAGTCTTCGACATGTTAGATTAATATACTTATAATTTTGATTCGTTTCAGCTTAAAGACCGAATCAAACATATGAAAATTGTTTGGTTTACACAGTAGAGTGATAAAAAAAATTAAACCAAAGTAATAATTTGTTTTCATTTTTACCGGACGTAAAAACAATTTGTGCTTCAAGCCCGGGCCAAGAGTCCCATCAAGTCTAATGCCAGCAGGTTGGCTTTGAACAGGCTTTGCAAGGCCCAGCTCATAGGGTGCTTTTGGGAACCACTTCCCAAAGCCCCTTAGAGGCCTAAAGATCCTTAGGCAAATGCCAGCCCGTTCGGCAAAAAATTTTGAGCCCCCATTCCCCAAATGTCAGCTTTGTGAAGCGGAAAGCCCAAGGCAGGTGAGGACCTGCCTTGGGCTTTCGGCTTTTTCAACATGCTCACGTGGGCACTGTTTATATTTTTTTTTTTTCCAGAAATTGTCCTCACGAATTTTTTGTTTTTCCGGTTCTTGCCCTTGTATGCGACATTATTCATCTTCTCCAGGGAGGTTCAATTCTGTCTGACTACGAGGGGCCAGCAACTACTAGAGGGACGCTAGCGACCGTTGGGGGGTGGCGCAACCGACACTAGATGTGGCGCGACCGAGGTCTAGGTCGCCGCAACCCAGATCTGGGGCGGCAGGCAATCTTCTTCTTCTTCTTCTTCTTCCACAAGCGATCGCCGGCGAAGGGCAGGCAGTTGCCGGCGACCATCGCCCAGACGACCAACGCCAGGGGGTGGCGCAACCGCCGCGCCATTTCAGTCACAGCGAGGTCTGGGTCGCCGCGACCCAGATTTGGGGCGGCAGGGTCGCAGGAGGACCTCGCTGCCCCCGGATCTAGGTCGCTAATGGGAGAACAGTAACAATTCGAACAATATCGAATTAACGCAGCGGAATAAAATAATCTCCCCTCTTGTGTAAACCTAATAGGAATCAATATAGTTGAGTAAAATAAATACCAAGCACGCGAACACAAGATGATTTTTTTACGTGGAAAACCTCTTCGATGTGAGGAGATAAAAAAACCATGGGACCGGAGTCCACCCAAAAATCTTCACTATCAACAAAATTGTTCTTCTCTAGCAAATACTAGAGGTACATAGCAGCAAACACCTCAAGAACATAATTATTGGCAATACACATGAACTTCACAAGAGATTAAGGATAAATCTGACCAAAAACGCAGGTTTTGATCAATCCACGAAAAACCTGATATATGGAAATCAAACCATTCAGATTCGAGAAAATTGCGCCACAAACATGCTGACAAAATTTCAGCTCAATCGAACAACGAATCGACCTCCGATGCTAGCTTGATGTAAATCAAATATTGCCTCAAACCCCATATTTTCTTCTTTCTCTTTTTCTCTTGTTACTATTTCCTTTTGCGGCTGCCACTTTATATATATATAGTAAGAAACCCTATTTCTTCATATAACTTATCATATAGACTCAAGCCCTTTTTTGGGCTTGCAACTCATTGGGCCTCCTCCACATAGGAGTGAACCCAACTAACAAATCTCGCCCTCACGACAATGTGGAGGGATTCACCATCCCTGCTATTAATTGGCAGTGTTCAAGCTTCTCTCTTGGTAAAGTCTTCATCATCATATCGGAGCCATTATGATCCATATGAATTTTCTCAAGTTCCAACAACTTTTCATCTAGAACATCTCTTATCCAATGATATCTAACATCAATATGTTTCGATCTAGAATGAAAAGATGAATTCTTACCAAGATGAATTGCACTTTGATTATCACAAAATAGCACATACCTCTTTTGCTTGAACCTAAGTTCTTCTAAGAACTTCTTCATCCATAACATCTCTTTACTAGCTTCAGTCGCTGCAATAAATTCAGCTTCGGTTGTAGAAAGTGCAACACACTTCTGCAATCTTAACTTCCATGACACAGCTCCACCCGCAAAATAAATCAAATAACCAGAAGTAGATTTACGAGTATCAATATCTCCAGCCAAGTCAGAATCTGTGTATCCAACTAACTCAAGTTTTCCGGTCCCGAAACTGAGTTTCAAATTTGAAGTTCCCCGAAGATACCTCATAATCCACTTCACTGCATTCCAGTGCTCTCTACCTAGATTTGACAAATAGCGACAAACAATGCCAACTGCGTGCGCCAAGTCTGGGCGTGTACATACCATCGCATACATTAAGCTTCCTACAGCTGAGGCATATGGAACACTTTCCATATCTTTCTTCTCTTTATCAGTCGTAGGACTTTGCTTCATATTTAACTTAAAGTGGGTAGCAAGAGGAGTTCTAACCACTTTAGCCTTGTTCATGCAAAATTTATGAAGTATCTTCTCGATATATTTCTCTTGCGATAAAAACAACATCTTAGCATCTCTGTCTCGGGTAATTCTAATGCCAATAATTTGCTTCGTCGACCCAAGTCTTTCATGGCAAAAGACTTACTCAACTGTTTCTTCAATAACTCAATTCTTGAAGCATTCCTGTCAACAATCAGCATATCATCAACATAAAGCAAGAGAATAATAAAGTCATCATCAAAAGAATTTTGGACAAACACACAGTTATCCGAGGAAGTCTTCTTATAGCCATGTTCTGTCATAACTGACAAAAACTTTTTGTACCACTGCCTCGGTGCTTGTTTTAGGCCATAGAGACTTTTCTTCAAATTGCACACATAATCCTCTTTCCCTTTCACTTTAAAACCCTCAGGTTGTTCCATGTATATCTCTTCCTCCAAGTCACCATGTAGGAAGGCTGTTTTAACATCCATTTGCTCAATTTCCAAATCTAGGCTAGCTGCCAAGCCTAGTACCACACGAATAGAAGACATTTTCACTACCGGAGAAAATATATAATCAAAATCAATACCCTTTCTCTGACCAAATCCCTTAACAACCAATCTAGCTTTGTACCGTGGTTGTGAAGTGTGTTCATCTTGCTTCAACCTATATACCCACTTGTTCTTCAAAGCTCTTTTACCTTTAGGTAACTTCACCAACTCAAAAGTATGATTATCATAAAGTGATTGCATCTCATCTCGCATAGCATCAAACCAATTGATTTTGTTCTCATCTTCTATTGCTTCTGCATAGCACTCTGGTTCACCTGCATCAGTCAATAATACATACTGATCTTCAGAATACCTGGTGGAAGGTCGTCAGTCTCTAACAGATCTCCGGACTGGAACATCCAGTGGAACATCTAATTGAGCCTTTGGTTCAGGAATAGTATTATCTATTTCAATATGTTCAGGAACATGTTTGGAACATTAACTTCCCGCTGCTCTTCATGAACCTGTGTAGGAATATTTGTAAGAGGAACTGGATCCAATCAACCAAATTATCACTAACCTATGGTGCTGAAATCATCTATGCTTTCTCAATATCCCCTATTGTTGATCTTCCATAAACACAACGTCTTTGCTTCTTACAATTTTCTTTTCAACCGGATCATAAAATTTGTAGCCAAGCATATCGTGTCCATAGCCAATAAATATGCACGGTCGTATTTTCACATCAAGTTTAGACCTCTCATCTTTGAGAATATGCACAAATGCTTTGCATCCAATGACACGCAAATAATCATAAGAAACATCTTTGCCTGTCCAAACTCTATTAGGAACATCAAACTCTAAAGAAATGCATGGAGTAAGATTTAATACATGCACAACTGTACTTAAAGCCTCACCCCAAAAGGATCCAGATAGCTTTGACTGTGAAAGTAAGCATCTTACCCTTTCAACCAATATTATGTTCATTCTCTCAGCTAAGCCATTTAACTAAGGCGTCTTGGGAGGTGTCTTTTGATGTCGAATACCTTGTTGTCTGCAATATTCATCAAAAGGTCCAATATACTCTCCCTCGTTATCAGTTCTGATACACTTCAATTTCTTTCCAATCTATCTCTCAACTAAAGCTTGAAATTGCTTAAAAGCATCTAATACTTGATCTTTAGTTTTCAAGGTATGAATCCAAATTTTCCTTGAAAAATCATCTATGAAGGTAACAAAATAAAGAGAGCCACCAAGTGATTTTGTTTTCATAGGACCGCAAACATCAGAATGCACTAAATCCAGTATACTTGACTTTCTTGAAGGAGGGGAGCTTTTAAATGCAACTCTGTTCTGTTTTCCTGCTAAACAGTGAGCACACTTCTTTAGCACCGAACTTTTCAATCCTGAAAGGAGCTTCTTCTTGGCCAATATTGACAAACCCTTCTCACTAATGTGACTAAGCCTCTTATGTCATAACTCAACTGCATCTTCGCTGTCTACTGCATTAATTTTGTCTGTGGACAACTTTGCCTGCATAATGTACAACGAAAATATTTTTCACCTCTAGCCACAACAAGAGAACCTTTGGTGAGATTCCATTGACCATTACTGAAAGTGCTGCAATACCCCTCATCATCCAACTTGCTTGTAGAAATCAAATTCAAGCGGATATCAGGTATATGTTTGACATTATTCAATACTAACCTTGTGCCATTGCTGGTTTCTAGGCACACATCACCGATGCCTACAGCTTGAGCTAGCCCGTTGTTTCCCATCTTTACAGATCCAAAGTCACCTAACCTGTATGATGTAAAGAAATCCCTACGAGACGTAGCATGAACAGATGCACCACCATCAATTACCCAACTGGTCTCATGAGATACAAAATTCACCACATCACCATCAAACATAATGAGAAAGTCTTCTTTAAGTGCAGCGACGCAATTGTCATTGCTGTCATTATCACTTTTCTTCTCTTTACCTTTCTCCTTTTATTTCTCCCTTTTTAACTGGCGATAAAACCTCTGAATATGTCCCTTCTGATGAAAATAATGGTACTCAACATTAGCAAATTTATTATATTTACCTCTGCTTTTATCTCGACTTTTATCTCTATTTCTTGGACCTGGAGACTCACCTCTTCCCCTTTTCTCAACAACCAAGGCATCAGATTGTGAAGAGGACGATCCTTGTGTCTTCCTTCTCATCTCTTCATTCAAAATACTACTCTTGGCCAAATCCATGGTAATCGTACCATCCGAGGTAGAATTAGACAAAGATGTTCAGAACGTCTCCCATAAGTCTGGCAAAGTACCAAGCAACCATAGTGCTTGTATCTCATCATCAAACTTGATTCCCATCGCAGCCAACTGATTTATAATTCCTTGAAAAGAATTTAAATGATCAATCAAACGAGTACCATCATGATATCTCAAAGCCATCATCTGTTTTATCAAAAATAACTTATTATTCCCAGTCTTTCGAGCTTATAACTGTTCGAGCTTATCCCATAAATTGCGTGCATGTGTTTCCTCAATAATATGGTTCAAAACATTATCATCTACCCACTGCCTGATATAACCACACACTTGACGATGAAATATAGACCATTCAGCATCAGTTTTATTCTTTGGTTTCTCCTCAGCAAATACGGGTAAATAAAAATCTTTCACATATAAAAGGTCTTCCATCTTCCCTTTCCAAATATGATAATTTGAACCATTCAGTGTAACCATTCTACTTGTATTCGTTTCCATTGTTTAACACAAGGCAGAAAAATCAAGCAATAACCTGATGCTCACTCTGATGGGAGAACAGTAACAATTCGAACAATATCGAATTAACGTAGTGGAATAAAATAATCTATCCTCTTGTGTAAACCTAATAGGAATCAATATAATAGAGTAAAATAAATACCAAGCACACGAACACAAGACGATTTTTTTACGTGGAAAACCTCCTCGATGTGAGAAGATAAAAAACCACGGGACCGGAGTCCACCCAAAAATCTTCACTATCAACAAAATTGTTCTTCTCTAGCAAATACTAGAGGTACATAGCAGCAAACACCTCAAGAACATAATTATTGGCAATACACATAAACTTCACAAGAAATTAAGGATAAATCTGACCAAAAACGCAGGTTTTGATCAATCCACGAAAAACCTGATGTATGGAAATCAAACCATTCAAATTCGAGAAAATTGCCCCACGAACATGCTGATAAAATTTCAGCTCAATCAAACAACGAATCGACCTCCGATGATAGCTTGATGAAATCAGATATTGCCTCAAACCCCAGATTTTCTACTTTCTCTTTTTCTCTTGTTACTATTTTCTTTTACGGCTGCCACTTTATATATAGTGAGAAACCCTATTTCCTCATATAACTTATCATATGGGCTCAAGCCCCTTTTTAGGCTTGCAACTCATTGGACCCTCTCCACATAAGAGTGAACCCAGCTAACACTCGCCACCCCAAATCCGAGGGCGGCGAGGTCGCGCAACCCCACCACGACCCAAATCCGGGGCGGCGAGGTCCTCCCGCGACCTCGACGCCCCGGATCTAGGTTGCCGAAGGTCGAGGCAACGTCGCGCGACCTCGCCGCCCCAGATCCGGGGTCGCCGGAGGTCGAGGCGGCGTCACGCGACCTCGCAGCCCTAGATCCGGGGTCGCCGGAGGTCGCAACAGTGTCACGCGACCTCGCTGCCCAAGATCCGGGGTCGTCGGAGGTCACCGGCAGCCGCTGCCCTTGCTGGTCTTTTTTTTTTTTTTGCTTTTGATAATTTTTTTTTTTTTACCACAAAGATCCTTTGTAAATGTAATTTCTCAAACGCCATTTTGCTCAATATACTTCACAAAGGGCTTTCAAAGTACAATTTACTAAACACAGTTGCATTTTGGAAAACTTAGTATTTGAATTTCCCTAAAGACTTTCCCCAAAAGTGATTCCCAAATGCACCCATAGCCCCATGAGCACGATGCTGGATCTAGCCAAGCTCCTCCTCCTCCACCGGCGAGCAGGCTTTGGCATCAGCTCTGTCAACGCCCAGTTCAACCATGCACACGCTTGCTCAAGTCTATCACCCTTCTTTCTTCTCCAGGAGCCTTGACGATTCTCAATCCATGACCATCCCAGATGGCTTGCCGCCTCCCCTCCTATCCAGATTTGACTCCGGAGGCGAGCATTCGGCGCTTCATGCCTCTTCCCTTCTCTCGGCTCGTCGTCACTCTCCATAAAACATCATCAGCTGATTCCAGAGGCGTTTCTTGCATCCTCCACCACTGCGGCTCGGCAGTTTAACACCCTTCTCCTCCTCTTTGGCCTGTCTCTGCTTCATCACTCTCGGGCGCCATCATGGACCAGCTGCGTCCTCTCGCACCCCCTACGGATGAGGGACACTCGCGAACATGAAGCGGTACAAATTACACCCTACATTCGTGAAATAGATTTGCGGTATACCGCAACAAATTCTTGTCGGGTGCTCAAGTACATACGCTACGCCTGCTTAAATACACCCATTTACACAGTCAATGCATTTGTTTAAATAACAATAGAACAGCTAAAAGCCCATATACACACTCAATGCGCTTGTTTGAATAACAGTAGAACAACTAAAAACCCATTTGATATAGCCGTAACACTGCTTCTACAAATTTTAGGATCCGTTTGTTTGAAGAAAAACTGTCTTCAATAAATTATTTTCCAACTTTCCAATATTTTGGTGATGAAAAACTAATCGATTTATGGAAAAAAAAAAAAAAAAAACATTTTCCAGGAACTGAAAACAATGAGTTTATATTAAAGGAAAACAACTTTTCTTCTTAACAGAAAGAAAGTCATTTTTCTTAAATTATAAAATAAATGAAAACTAGTTTTTTTTTCCTTGAAAATGATATGCATAGAATGTATGTTCCTTTATTTCAGTCAAACAGAAGCATCCTTAAAGTTCAAGTAATAGTAATATAACCTTTTAAAAATTGTTACATGGTGTAGCGATGATTCTCAAAAACATATAGGTACGCAAGTCCAAAGGTAATGCTAGGAGCGCACGTATTGCAATTGATGGGTTTTTAATAAAAACATGCTGGGCCAAGCGAGGTTTGCCTACCCGTGTTGGGCCAAACCTAGCCTGTACGAGAAGGGCCCATAAGATAGAGGAAGGTTATTTTTACGTAAAATAAACTACTGTATAAAAAGAATATTGAAAGTGAAAAACCGTACATATGTTCTTTAAGTTGTCACGAGATTTGATTTCATTTCCCAATCTAGTGGGCCAGTCATAAATGTCGAAGAAGTAGTTGGTACAATTGGAAATAATACAACAGCAGGAATTGAAAAGGAGGAGGAAGAGGAGAGAGGTACTGAATCTGATTTCAAACCCGAATCTGAATTGATCGGAAGAATCACCATTAGTCAATTAAAAATTATTGATGGAAACGAATTCCTAAAAATGAATAGCTATTGGAATGATCAAATACTAAAAATAAACGCAAAAACGAACTCGATGATACATGTAACACCAATCGAAAAGCACATGATTATTTTTTATATATATTTTTTAGATACATAAGTTAATGAAAAATATATTACGTTAAGAATATTTAATCTTCAAATGATATATTAAGAATCAATTATGAGATAAAGAACCATATTCTCTTGAGTCTTTAAGTGATTTACCAGAGAAATAAGATATTCCATTCAAAGATGGGAATAGCCTTTGATATTTCCCCTTGAATTTAGTAGTTTAAAGTTGTTGACACCTAAATTTTGGTGACCCATTTAGTCATTTATTACATTAAAAAATTAGGGGTTAATTTTATTCCTGAAAAAAATAGTTAATTGCATAGCATATAGATTTTAGGCGCATTTATTGTGCATTTTTTGCATTTAGCATTGAACCGACAATGAGCATTGATTCAAGTGGGATTTTCACATATTCGACTAATATACACCGGGGTGACATATTTTGGGTGGAAAGGAAATTTTCGGATGAAACATTTGGAAAATACAAAATATATATATATATATATATATATATATATATATATATTGCACGTGGGGCATATATTGAGTAATATATTCTTTAACTCAAAATAAGAAATATTACATAATCAAAGGGAATATCGTGCGCAACCAAAAAAGGAAAAAATATATGTCGTGAGGATATATTTTTTGGACCTATAAAAATACATCGCGTGCAAAATAAAGAGAAGGAGGCCACACATTGAATATATGGCCACACAAGAGGGTTGTCACTTTTTTAGAGGGGATCGGCAGAAGAAAAGCCAGCGAAAAAAAGAGGAATTGACTGGAAGGAAAATAATCTGCGTTGGTCATTGGAGGTGGCCGCGACCTCGGATCTGGCCGCCGTTCGTCGTCTTTCATCGTTCCAAATTCTGCCCAGCGTCAAAGCGGGAACCACACACGAATAGCTAAAAGACGAGCCTCAGTCCGATCACGTTGCCGTCCAGTCGTTTGTTCCTTATTTGCAGGTTTCTAGTGATCCCCAGCGCTCCTTAGTCCTTGCTGTGCCGAGCATCACTGTCCTCGACCTAGACGATGCTGCTGCCCTAGTCTCACCTGTCGATCACCATGCCGCAAGCCACGAAATTCACATTTTTACGGCTACAAATTGAAGAATTCTTGGCAAAGGAAGAACACGTGAACTTGGTCAAAAGTAGGGGTGAGCGGTTCTCGGTTCGCTACGGGTTCGCTTGGAGCTGGAACCTACCCTCCAGTACGGGTTCCTCATTTTTGGAGCACCCAGGCATACCGTCATGGCAAAAGAACCTGGAACTGCACATCCCGGGTTCCGGGGGGTCGGTTCAGGGTTCCAACAGGTTCCAATAGGTTCTTTTTTTTTCTTTTTCTTTTTCATTTTTAGTTTTAAAAAAATGGAAATGAATGCAGCAATAATAAACAAACTTGTCATTCATCGAAGAAAATATAACACAAACAGCATTTTAGAAGCAATAATAAACAAATTGAGTGAGCTTGCTATTACAGTAAGGCACATGAGGAAACTCTTTTGGATATACGGATGCACGTAGAAACTTCGAAGTGCTTCTGAAAGTTAAACTAACTTGAGCGCAGTAACCAAGTTGTGTGTCTAGGCCCCAAGCATGGATCAGATCACTCTGTGAAGAAAGTTAATAATGCACACAGTGGTGAGTAACCAATCTGCCTCTGTAAAAGGTTAGGCCTAACTGAGTCACCCTATACCATCTATGAGTTTAAAATGTAGTGACTAATAATTATCATCCTCTTAGACACACACAGATTATCAGTGAGGCAGTTTCCTACTTTATTATTCTGGTCCATAGCAGACAGTTAGCATCCAATTCAAAGTCAAATTCAAACTCATACGATAAAGATATCATCTTCCACAACTCCATGCCTACCTATCTAACCTAGAGATCTCTTTTGATTGACATGGCCCCAATATACAAGCAGACACTCTGATGTCCTAGAAAAGACAAACACCAGAGGCAATAAAATGGCACACCTGAATCATATACCATACACAGCGCCAGGCAACTCTGGAGAAAACTGGAGCCATCATCTCTATCCACCTGTAACAGATTAAATCCACTTAGTTTCTGACCGAAAAAAAAACTTAACCTAAGTGAGGCTCAGGTATATCAATTGATAATGAAACAGCAGAAGCATCTATTTCTATTCTGAACAATTTATGAATGGCTAGTGTCTCAACTACCATGAGTTCTGACCGAAAAAAAACACCACATGAGCACTATACGACAACCACTAGTGGATAAGCTGGGCGACAAGACTGGACCCCCTTTGATATTGATTACTAAACTAAAGAAAGTAAAAAGGTTAAAAGATGAATTAATACAAACATATTCTATTGTAATTGACAGAGCCTTTTTCGGTATCACTGGAAATGGTTGCAATCCCCAAATGTTAACTAAAACAATGTGCCATTTGTTACTTTTCTCGTCAGTAAAGCCTGCAAACAAGTATGAAGAATGCGGTCAGGTCACCCACATCGAGAAAAGTAAAAAATAAGCTAATGATTTATAATGAGAAATTATGCCCCGCTGAGGATGCAGGGGCAACTAGGCCTCCACAGATTCCAACATCAGTATTCTCAATCAAAAATCTATATTTCATAAACCACCCCCCCCATTTTTTCTCTTCTTGATTTATGAGACATCTGGACCATTAATTACAACAAATGAACCTGAGCAAATCTCACGAGCAGAACTAAGACAACAAAGACCACAAGTAAAGATCAACAGTGTAGAAGACAACCAAAGATCTTTGAAAAAGACAGAGCCACTATTCCCAGAATGATCGTCTCAAAAGTCATCGTCCAATATTTTGTCACATTCAAGCACTAAATCATTCAAAAAGCTGGAAAATGAAAACAAGAATAGTGAGGTTTACTAACCACATAAGTTACAAATGAAACGCCTCCCCTGATCTATGAACTTCATAAAAGGATTTATGTAGCCCTTGCAGCGGGAACATCGGACGGGGCCACTTTCTCCAAAATCAACAACCTAAACCATCAATCAGAACATGAACTCATTTCCGACTTCTTCATTACAATAAAGGAGACATGACTCCAAATAAAACATGGGAATATAAGCGATAGACAAGTCAGAATCGCACTAAAAAGAGGGAAGTAGCCAAGCATTTATACAGGAACAAAGAAGAAGGGACAATCGCAAGAAAAAGAAAAGGAGACAAATTGCTTCTGCTTTTGTGGTAAGAACCCACCCTTCCCCCACCGGATCTCGTCGTACAGAAATCCAAACCGCCCAATTCGTCAGTCAACGTCTCAGAAACCACTCAATCGTCGAGCTCGGAAGCAGAACAAAAAAGGGACAATTTTATCATGCTCGAGCAACAGAATCGACAGCAAATCCGCACAAATCCGACAACGTTCAACCGGGGATCCAAAATCGCGGAGGAGGAAGAGTGAATCGGAGATGAACCTTTGAAGACGCTCTCGAACGAACTTGGCAGACTCGCCAAACTCGGCAAGCCAAAGGTCAGCGGTGGCGGTGCCGTCGAGGGCGAGAGGAGCTGGCCTCGAGCAAGGGTCAGCGAGCGGTGGCGTCGACTGTCGAGGGCGAGTGACGGTGGCTTGAGGGCGAGCGACGGTGGCGACGAGGGCTATCGGCGAGCCGGAGGTCAGCGGTGCTGTGGTGGTGCCGTCGAGGGCGAGAGGAGGTGGCCTCGACCCTCGAGCAAGGGTCAGCAAGCAGTGGTGTCGACTGTCGAGGGCAAACGGCGAGCTAGGGCTTTGCCGCGGTGCCGTCGAGGGCGAGCGGAGGTGGCCTCGACCCTCGAGCAGAGAGTCAGAGACGACCGGTGGTGGCGTCGAGGGCGACCGGCGGTGGCGTCGAGCAGAGCGTCGAGCAGAGGTGGAGACTGGAGAAGACAGAAGAGAACGGACGCGCAAAGACTCGAAGAGAGAACTGTGAGGGAAAAAAAGTGTCGTGAGTGAGTTTTTCTTTTGAGCCCTAACCTACTTTGACTGATTTAGGGTTTTTTAACCCTAACCGGACCGGTTCCGGTTCCGGTTCAGTTCCCATCGCCGGTTCGGAACCGAGAACTGCCGGTTCCCAAAAAAAGGGAATCGAGAACCGGAACTGGCCTCTCTAGAACCGAGAACCGAACCGGACCCTCCTCCGGTTCGGTTAGGGCTCCGATTCTGCAGGAACCACGCTCACCCCTGTCAAAAGCACCACGTCCGTTTGGAGTCCAGGAGTCTTCCTAAACCAACCCATCTCTTGAAACTTTAGGCATCCATCAAAATTCATGCCTTGCACGCACGCACGCCCTTGTTCATGTTTGGGTTTTGCTGCCACGTGTTGCCACTTTGCCCACTATTACGATTCAACGTTCCAAGCGAATCCCGGAGTTTCTTGGCCCTGAGTCATCGCAAGCAAACACCACCGCATGGAGCAATATTGTCGAGCACAAATTTTCTCACATATATTGTTTAATATTGCTTGTTTTGTTTGAAGGAAAGACCAGCACAAAAGGGGCAAATATCCTCTCTCTTTACTTGCATGTGCATCTCCCGGAGTCAAGCTGTCCAACAAGCTGTTCACCAAGCCCGTGAGTCATTGGTTACCGTGGTCCATCGAGCTTAGCGCCACCACGTCGAGTCGCGAGGATCCGAATTTTGAAGGCCGATATTCGAACTAGGTGAAAACTTTATCTATTTCGATTTTCGAATATTCCATTTCCTTATTTGAAATATCGTTGATGCACATTATTTAAATTCTCAATATCTTTATCGTATCCGTAATCTCAAGTAGCCTTTTAAATTAGGGATTAATCCCTAATTTTATAACGTGCATACGATTGACGGTCCCGATTTCGTGCCCGAAATATGACTTGTCCGCACGAAAAATCGCCAATCCGATCTCGTGCTCGAGATTCGATTCGTGGTTTATTTGAAATTGACCAATCCGATCCTATGCGCGGGATATGATTCGTCAATTTATGGATATCGATCTTATCTTCTTTGGATGTCTTTGTCGTGTTATTTGAATCGACTTTGTTTTCATAAAAAAAAAAAAAAAAATCAAATAAAATCTGAGTTAGATTAAGTTCTTTTATCGTTTTAGTATTACCTTGCATATTTAGAATAGAAATTTTATTTCGAATCTTTTTAGAACAAAAATCCAAAAAAAAAATGCATTCATTTAGGATGTTAGTTTTTTTAAAATTTAAATTGCACGTTTAATTATTTGGCAATTTTAATTTCGAATTTCATAAAAAGAAAAAGAAAAAAAAAAACTAGAATTAGGGCATTCTCTGCACGTCATTGCATATTAGATAAAATTGCATGTTTGATTTTAGGTCTAAGTAGATATTTAGAATAATTGCATGATAGGTTATTTTTTTTATTTTTTTTTAAATGCATGTTTAGAAAGCATTTAGAATAGATAGTATTTCGCTTGAGTTAGATTTTTATTTTTGGTAATTTTAATTATGAATTTTCGTTAAATAAAAAATAAGAATCATGTGCACATCATATAGAATTAGGTTCATGAAATGCATGTCATTTAGTGATTATTGCTAGGGTCATTTAATTAGAAATTGCACGTCATTAAAATTAGGTCATTTTGGTTAATTTAGATTGAATATTTAATTATTGCATGTTCATTCGAAATCATTAGTTTTTTTACTCATTCATATAGTTTAAGACATTTTACCATGCCATATTATTTTATTTTATATTAGAAGCATTGCATTGCATAAGACATTTTTTTTCATTAAACAAGAGAAAATTTAAAAAAAAAAAAAAAAAAAATTTTGCGTGTTAATTAGAAATCATATCTAGAACTGTTGATGTGAATTATGATTTAACACTGCAGCATGTAGGACGCAAATTATGCAATCACTATATTACCATACCAAGAACAAGAACATGCATAATTGAGTAAAAGGATTAACGCACATGTTTTGGGATCCATCGATCTTGAAGCAGAAGCAAAAACACAGTGTTCTTCGCGCAAGTTCTTCTCCTCTATTGCCCTTCATATCACTGGCTCAATGAGACCGCCCCCTCACCCCTTAGCGTTAGGTTAACGCCCTTATATGAGGATACGAGTGAAAAATCCAAGGTTAGATGAGAGACTTAGCGTTATTTATAGAGTTTCCAGCTAGACCCCCTCATTACGGGCCAGGCATACCACATGTAGGATGCAAATTATGCAATCCCTATATTACCATATCAAGAACAAGAACATGCATAATTGAGCAGAAGGATTAACGCACATGTTTTGGAATCCATCGATCTTGAAGCGGAAGCAGAAACACAGTGTTCCTCGCGCAAGTCCTTCTCCTCTATTGCCCTCCGTATCACTGGCTCAATGAAACGGCCCCCTCACCCCTTAGCGTTAGGTTAACGCCCTTATGTGAGGATACAAGTGAAAAATCCAAGGTTCATGCTTTGAGGTAAGTTTTGCAATTTATTGCTTTACTTGGGTGTTAAATTGATGGTTTGCGTACCGCATGAACACCTCATATGTTAGGAAAATAAATTGAAATCAATTCAAGTTATTTGCCAAACATTTTTTCAAAAACAAAAGAGAAATGCACCGAAAGGGCGTTAGAAATCTAACGTAATCAAGTCCCCATATCCAAAATCTCCGGTTCGTAGAAGTAAAATGATTCTCCCATTATTTTACTTAGGTGTCTAATCGATCTACCGTAAATTGATTAGTGGCGACTCCTAATTGAAAATCATTTGCATGTTAAGAACTTGAACCTAAGTCGTGAATTGGTATGGGCTTGGGAAAGCCCGAGTTAAGTTTAAGCTTAACAATCCATTAGCCAAATCATAGGTAGTTCATACCCGAAAAAATTGGTCGCGACAAAAGTAAAGAGAAGTTTACCCATTAATATAGCAATAACTACGTTATCATTCCATGTTTTAAAAAGTCAATACTTTACATCAGCCGATGCTTGATTAGACCATTAGTTTTCCAACTAAATAATTATTAATTTACCTATACTTCCAATAATGATCAATCAAATGTCTTCTTCGGTTTTCATGGTGTGGAACCGCATGGAAAGTGGAAGCTAAACCCTTTAATACAACTAGAAAATGCTTGAGAGTATTGGAAGGTTATTCTTCGATGATTTATCTTTACTTTCGTACACAATCCTAATGACTATGAGTCCTCTGGGGCACATATAGAAGTCAATTGAGGCCCTACCATGGGTTGACACGTCTTCTGCCTTTCACCAAGCTTAAAAGTAATAGAGATCCCGTAATTAGAGAAAAGAAAGGCCTTCGTTCGTCATGAAGCCAAGACCAAAAATTGGGCAGAGTTCTTTCAAGACTAATTTTAGAGTCCTTCGAGAAAATTTTAGGGCTTTCTGTGAATTATTTTTATGAGCAGAGGAGCAACAATCCATTTTTCCTCTCTTTTTTTTGTATATTTTAAAGCTACTTTACAAAACATACACCTGAACCAAATGATATTTGCTTAGAGCATGTACATCTTGAGTCAAAGATGTTTGGAAAATGCAAAGTCATTTCCCCAAGATTTAACCAAACGTAGTTATAGTCAGCGCTTGACTAATCCCAACTTAAATGGAGAGTACTGATGCACAACGCAGGACCTGCTATTGAAAATGAGCCACTGCTGGGACCTCATTGCGAAGAACGAGGAGGGCAACCAAACTGCATCGGCATGACCTGCCATCATATTTATACTTACACACACACGTGTGTGTGTGAAAGATCTAATTCTACCTTGGAGATTGAGGAGGAACCATTTAGTGAAGTAAGGATCCAAGAGATGGGTTCCAGGGATGAATTTGAATCATCAAAACTACATGCCCTTTGTGTCCCAAACCCATTACTGACCCACATGGGTCCAATACCCAATTTGGCCAAACTTCTCCATCACAGAGGCTTTTTCATCACCTTTGTCGACGCTGAGCCCGTAAGTGGCTGAATTCGAGGGGCGGTGATTGCTTTCAGTTTTTAACGATCTTGGACGGGCTTGTGCCATTGGATGCCGATGCTACACAAGATATTGCTTTGCTCTGCGAGGAGGAAGTACATGGCCGCTCCTAGTACCACTACTGCGCAGCTTAGGTGGAAGGCAAAGAAGGCATTTTCCTCTGGTTTCTTGCATCGTTTCCGATGGTTTCATGTCCTTGGCAACATGCCCTGCTGCTGAGAAGTTTGGGTCTCATAAATTTGTGGACTATTCCTGCCTGTGCCTCATGGGGTTCATGCAATTCCGGACCAACGAGAACAGGAAGTCTCATACCCCTCACAGGTGAATGAACTCATCCATAGCATTGATGTTTTTTTATACATGCAGTTTGTTTCGTCCACTCCGCTTTACTTTGCACTAAAGACAGCATGCTTTATACCCCTTCGCATTCAATTTAAAGTGATTCACCAGGATAAAGCAAGAAGTATGCCGAAATTTTGGGTGAGATACCCTATTGCAGATGAATCCTATGTGAGTAATGCCTATTTGGGCACCTGCATTGATTCGATATGAAGAACACGAGGCTACACGACATGCCAGCTTCTGCCAGATCGCAGATCCTGAAGACACCTCATTCAGCCGCTCCATGGAAGTGACCGAGAGAGCACATAAGGCCACAGCAACCCTCATTCACACTTTCGAAGCGCTTGAGCCAGAGGTGTCGAGCGCCCTGTCCTCGCTGATTCCTCGACTGCACACCGTAGGTCCGCTGCATCTACTCCTAAACCAAATTGCTTAGAACGACCCATGGAAGCACGTCCAATGCAATCTGTGAAAGCGCACAGTGAATGTGTCCAATGGCTAGACTCGAAGAGGTCCAGGTCAGTGCTTTATGTCAATTTTGGGAGCATAGCATCCCTGACTCACCGACAGGTGGTGGAGTTTGCAATAAGACTGGCCAATAGGCCAGATGTGGTGATGAATGCAAGTGGAATGGATGAGTATCTTGAAGAAATTACGAGAAAGGGAGGGTTTTCTCTCGGGTTGGTGCCCACAAGAGAAGGTGTTGAATCACCCTCCCGTCGGAGGGTTCTTGACTTGCTGCGGATGGAACTCGACCCTCGAGAGCTTGTCGGCTAGAGTGCCGATGCTTTGTTGGCCATGTCTGGGCAACCAATGTAAGTACGTCTGTGAAGAGTGGGAGTCCGGGTTGGAGTTGCGAGTGATGTGAAAAGAGAGGAGGTGGAGAGGGCTGCGAGGGAGTTGATGATGGGGGGAAAGCTGGGGAAGAAGATGAAAAAGAGGGGCCATGGAAGCGGAAGGAGCTTGCGCGGGAGGCAGCTTGCTCCACTTGGTTCATCCTCCATTAATTTGCGCCAGATTGTCAGAGGAAGTTTAGTCCGTAAATAATTAGTTGATGTCATGATGTGAGTTTAGTTTTATAATAAAAGAATTTGTTGAAATCATGCTCGTGGTTTTTTCTATAAAACATGAAATATTAATTTTCTACTCGTCACACGAAAATTATATATGTCTTTCTCCATTATTGATAGGAGAATCAAACTTCTAATCAATGAATTATAAATATGTCAATTACCCATAGATATCATTATTTAAGTTTCCATACTAATGACGTTTAATCCACCAATCAAACACATGGATCCATGATAGAAAAGAAGGGGAAAAAACATCAATTATTTTGGTGCCATGAATAATTCAATTAATCATTCTATTAAGAGATTGCATGTCTAGGAATCTCTTCAATATATAATGTCAAGAAAACTAATAATTTTGCTAGCTATTAGTTATTAGGTAAAGATATAATTGTATCAATTTGGATATCCCATCCTTATTTTATTTATAAAATCTATTTGATCTTCAAGTTGCCTATCTAATTAACAATTTTTTTTCAAGCGCTACTAGAACACGGAAATGGGATTTCCATTTGCAACTCAAATCAAATATCCGTGAATAGATTAGTCGAAAATCCATGCAATATGAACATAAATGACATTTTGGGGTTCATCATGAATAAATTGATCGCGTAAGTTGTGCTGTACTCAAAGTCCATCACTTCCGCCACTGTGGGTGCAATGCAAGTACGTAATTATATCAATGTCGACAGAGACAACTATTAATTGCATAGAGTTTGGACACATGATATACGAATCCTTAACCCCTGTGATCATTTCACGGTTAATAAAGATGATGTAAAAAGCATGATTAGGTAGTTTGTCTTGTCGAGAAAGCGAAGAGCTTTGAAAGGGACGTATCCCCTCCTCATTTATCCTTTCATCGATCCTGGATAAATCCATTCGAAACGTGGTCTTCTGCAACCTTCGGCTCGAGATCCCACGTCAATTGCGTCTCTCATGAACAATCTGGAAACCGAATTTCCATTACTGCTTTCCTTTTTTTCTTCTGTTGTGGGCCGTACCGTTTATCCAATAGCAATAATGGTACCAAAAACATCATAAATCTATTTATATTAAACATTTCATATGTATAAATTAAATGAATTTTAAATATCTTCATGTTTTACCAGCTGTTTCACCCAAAAATAATCAATTATAGACATTGTTCGAGAACTTTCGTATCGTGTCGAACACTTCAATATGTATCCAACACCTACTCAATCCGAAAATCTGATATGCGAGTTCCGAATTTCGACACATAATTCGACACGCAAAAGTCAATTTTATTAAAATATAAATATATAAAAAAATTAATTTAAAAAAAAAAAAAAAAAAAAAAAAAAAAAAAAAAAAAAAAACTACTCTTCTCTTCTCTTCTCATTCTCACTTTTATAACACACATTCACCCCCAAGTTTTTTTTTCTCTTCTCTCCCGACACACTCCAACACATAAGTCCAAAAGGTAAATTGCTTACTTTTTTCCTCCAAATTTTATGAATTATTGGAATAAAGTTGAATTTGACAATGATTGCATGACATTTTTTAATGTACTATGAAAATCATAGTCTATTCTGAACCATCGAGAAATAAATCATAAACAATTATAAATTGATGTGAGACTCACTTCTTTAAAAATTTGAGACTCACAATAAACCGTTATTCTCACAATACCTCAAAAACTATTATGCTAGCAAAGTCCTTTGTCAAATTAAAATAATGAATGATTTTAACAAACGGTGAATTAATGTTTTTAATTTAAATTCATTCTAGACTCTTTTTTCATTATCTATTTATTCGTGAATTTGAATCAAATTAATTTAATTAAAATAATCATAAAAATGATAGTTTATCATGTATGTTTGTATATATGTATAAATATACATTTACATACACACATTTAATACACAATGTATTACGTATCGGAATTTTCTATTTTTCAATAAACGATATGTCGACGTGTCGTGTCATATCGCGTGTCGTATGTCGATGTCAATGCTATTTAAGTCATAGGTGAAAGCCGACAAGGTCACGAGGCCCTTGTCATACACGTGGCCCTTGCCTAGATTTGGTGAGGGCTTTGCGCCCCTTGCCTGTGTTCGGTGATGGTCGGCCGACAACCCTCACCGAACTTGATAGGAAAAAAAAAGAAGATAAAATAAATAAATAAATAATCATTCTAAAAATATATGAAAAATTATCCATAGCAACGTCAACTGTCTTAGTCTACTAAAAAAAAAATCAACCGTCTTTGAAGACAACACTAATATCCAGATCAGCAATTTTCGACTAAAACTACCGAGCGAACTTGCCAAGATGAGAATTGAGGAAAGACTTAGAATGTGCAAATCAACTAGGCATGGAAGACACCAAGAAAGGCGAAACGAGTTTGGAAACATAAGAGCAGAAACAGGGATACAGAAAACGATCAGAACCCCAATAACATAGCCGATGGAATCACGACGAACCACATGAACGCTGCGTTTGGACGAGGAAAGAAAGGAAAAGAAAAGGGGAGGGGAAATACGAGAGAATCTCAAAAATGCGGTGGCGTGTTTGTCTTTGGAAGGAGTCTGGATTCGCTATTCTGTTGTCTAACATGGCGGCACATCTAGACCGTTCCTGATTCGTCCAATTTATATAAATTTTCCGTGAAAGGGGAAGATCACGGCCACTGTGAAGGGAGCAATGAATGGCATTTATAATTGACGGGTCAACTCCCAATCCCCAACAACCAGTCCGTCCTCTCCTTATTACATCATAAAAGTCTCCAACATCACGAGTTTTCCAGGGTTCTTTCTCATTTCCATACCTCCTCTCCCTCTCTCTCTCTCTCTTACCTCGAGAGGCTCTCTGCAATTTCCAGATCCCCCATCATCGCTTCCCTCATCCTCAGATGGTGTTGCAGTTGTTCTTCACGGTGGCCTTCTCGGCGGTGCCCCTCACGCTGTACGTGCCCCCGATGAGGAGCTTGAATCTGTTCGTGGAGACGATGGAGGACCTGCTGCGAGAGTCGAGGACCTACACCCACCGTGTCTATCCTCGCGTTCGCCATGCCTGGGTCCGGATGGTCGACTGCCTTCTTTGTAGTACGGCCTGAGCCCGATCCTCCGCCCCCGATTCTCTTGTAAAGTTTCTTCCTTTTTTTTCTTTTTCTATTTTTCCCTTATTACTTTAGCTTCTTTTTTTCTTGGCTTTGGATTTTTGGTAGGATGTTATATAGTTGGTGGAGGGAACTGAAAGAGGCTGTTCTTGATGGTGGTGCTTTCGCTTTTCTTTTTGGGTTTGCGGGATGATTGTCATCGTGTTCATACGATTCAAGAAATCGTGAATAGAGAGCTTTTCAAGGCATATAATACTCTTATCTGGTCTATCTTCCTCTACAAATCTTTTTCTTGCTGCTTTTTCGTACTTTTTCAATCTATATCTGGGAGAGCAGATTGGATCAGAGATCATTTCCGGTCAATTTCGCAAGGTTCAATCTTTTTCACCAGAGGAGCTGTCCAGATTGATGCAGATAAATGGGCAACGATCTGAGTCTGAGTTCTGCAACACTTGCGACTGCATGTGTGGCTTGATCTTTTACTTTTCTTAAACAAAGCAAAGCCAGAATGGAATTCGGAAAATCGTGGCAAAGAAGGGAAATTGCTTTCGGTGTGGTTCTCAATCCTGACGATATTCACAACACGCCAGAAGAACCGATTTTCACTTGTCACTTTTGACAGTTTCTTTCCCTCTCTTGCAAAAACACTTTGATGGAGCGACAGAGGAACGGCGGTTTTGTATATTGTCCACTTGCTAGTCAGAATTCGGTTCGTCATCGCCCCAAATATCTAACTGGGACACGCGAAAGAAGACATAAGAGAGACAACATATGCCAAGAAATCATCGGATAAGGCCGGTAGAAAGCTCTGGAATTATCATTACTTATCCTCCTCAGTCCAACACCTAAAGTTCTCAGAACGAGTTATTTATAACTAAAGGGAATGAGATAGTTTATCTTTATCCAAATGGTATTGGGAAATGGGCTGTGGGGTTTGTCTCATCCTGAATTCTTATCTAAAGTACAGTAGAAACATGAGTTTATTGTGTCCATCGGTACTGTGAATACACGTTTGGTTATTGTATCCCCCCATCAATAAGAAAACTTACAGGAAACCAACGTTGTGCGGACCAGGGGAAGAAGTTCGATGAGAAAGTAATGAATGAAAGAATGAATGAATATTCTGCTACTATGTTTTGATGGCTCTTCCCTGTGATCTCTCTAAGTAACTACTCCCTCGAAATTTCAAGTGTCAGCTTGACAGAGTGCAGGGCTTCAGAAACCAAAGCACGTCGAGCGGCCTTGCGTCTCTTCCATCAACCATAGGAACAGTTTTTCCTTTGTCGGGAGTTTCCTCCTTTGCCACCGCCCCCTTGTTCAACTTCACCTCTTGAAGGATTTGTCTCTCCTGGCAACCAGAAAATTACAAAGTGTTAATAAATACCAACGTAACGTGCACATATGGGGGAATCTGAATAGTAATCTGGTTTAAAACCAGATATTAGATATTTGTGATATAGGTCAGTTTAGTTGAGAACTACCCATAAAATTACAGGTTTAACGCATATGGCTGAGATATTCATAATAGGCCAATTACGTGGCTGACATTTCTAGTCCCAAATCTCCACAATCAACTTCTTCAAAGTTGACCTTTGTTCTGCTTAGCAAGCCCTTGAATATCAGCCCACCGTGTCTTTGAAAAACATCAGTCCACACAAAATGGGAAAAACAACAGAGAAGATCACCCACAATTTTTTAGACTGGCATTTTCTGTTTGTAGAGGCACGTCCCTACATAAACAATGATGTTTAGCGTCCCTGTTGTGCATCAAGCTGGATTTGGGCTTCCAGAAATTTCTGCATTCTCTCTTAGAAGATGCCGACCAGATTGAAATGGTTTGGAGCCAATCCAATACATTCTGGTGGTGAAAGCGAGGAAAAACATGTGGGTGCTTGATTAACATTTTCTATCTCAGATAGGTAAAGTTTGAGATTGGCCTAACCAGGTCACCCTACTAAATTTTTATGTTCCAATCTAAATGAACTCAACCATGAGAAAGCAAAACAACTCTGGCTTGCTAATTATATGTTTCCGAATGCATGGTTACTTGTTTTAAGGACCATAGCATATTCTTTTGAGTCAACAGATGGATGGACTAGTAGGTGTTTTATGTCATTTTATCCAGGGGGCGTTCTAGGATGATACATCCATATTTTTGGCCTTGTGGGTTAAGTAAGTAATCCATGGAACAACCCACATAAGGCGCAAAGCGAAAGAATGCTATCTAAGGCAGAGACAAGAACGATGATTCTTTTTAAATCCTTTCTGAGCAAGAAAAAGAAGATGAGGCAGTAACATACCATAAACCTAGACTTGGTAGCTTTTGATGGTGTCGATTTGCCAGGCTCGCGAGTAGCTGAAAAACACTGGGGAGTGGGAGGGCTAGTGCGGATTTGCGACAAGGTCTCCTTCCCACTGTGCCTCACATTCTCCAAGTCTAGCTTGATTGGAACATTTTCTGCCTCTTCGACTCTTCTGTACAGTAGAGTCATCAAAGTAAATTACCCGGAAACAATGCAGGCACATGATATAACAGAGAGATCATATGCAGTCTAATCTCCTTAAAACCACTAGGAGCTCACTAAACGTGGCACCTCTCTGGGGCTAACTTGCATAAATTCTGGATAACTGGCCTCGAGATTTCTTCAGACGATGAAAATTAGCTTTCACCGAGTACAGTGAATCAACTTGGGCAAGCATAACCTAGCAAACTATCATTCTAGTTCGCAAAACTAGGATTTTTGTACAACACTGCTATTTCCTACTAAAGTTGCGCATGAAACCCAAAACAAGCCAGCTGATTTTTCCTCATTGCACACCCCAACATATTCATACAAGCACACAGACATGCACCCCTATTCACGCACGTGCGAGAGATTATGAGCTGAGAGAGAGAGGGAGAGAGAGGAAGATTACTTAATCCGTCGGCCCTTTTCCTTGGTGTTGCTCTTCTTCGTGCCATCAAATTTCTCAATACTGACTTCAAGTAGCGGCTTTCTCTCTTTCCCTTCCCCACCTAACTCCTCCAAAACATCAATAGGTTTGTCCTTTTCTGTAGGAGCTACATCCTTCGCCGCATTCTGCTTCTCCACATTTTCTTTCTCCTTGGTCCTGGTCGCCAGTTTCTTTAGTTCGCTGCAAAATTCCGAAATCTGATTCAAAATGTCACGACCAGCGAACAAATTCCTTGCTGAGAGCGTGCTTCTGAGTCTTGGCAAAGCAGTAGCCTCCTCCGACGCGTCGTCCACTGCTTTCTTCTTCTCAGCACTTGATTTGATCGTTTCTTTAGGGATAGAATAGAGATTGAGAGGAGTAGACAAATTAGGGTTCTGGTTTTCACTATCTTGATGGGGTCTGTTGGGACTTCTGCTGGGCGGAACTCTAGACTGGGTAGCCCCTCTTCTCTTGAAGACAACATCTCTAAATGGGAAAACCAAAAAACGCATTGGATTCAGCTAGATGTACAGAGTAGTATCACAATAACCTGCTTGGAGAGAATGTCATCAGCAGTACCTTTGTTTCTGGTCGCCAAGTGGAAAGATTTCATACATACTAGCCAGTCTCCGGAGCTTCACAACCCGAAAAAAGAGAGGCAAGCAAACATTAGGACGTAAAAAACCAATCGACATGAAATATCTTTAAATATTGCTTTGGTTTGAGAGAATTGAGAATTGATGATAGAGAAGTGGAGCTAATGGGGAGCGCCTGCTCTACCGAGATGAGCACCCATTTTGAGGCGATTGTGAGGTAAACTCAAAGGTCAAGACCGACAACTCTTAGAACAATCGAATAGAAAAAGACCCAGTTGATTATGTGTTTAGTAATTGAGAAATTCAAGCAAAGAACATCCAGTGTCATCTGAATTCGGCCGGTGATTAGGGCAATTCAAGCAAGATGGACCAGCAGCTTACATAGCTGAGATCTTGATTGGACTGCTTCTACACTAGCATAGTAAGAAAGTAACGGAAAGAAGAGATGGAGATGGGGAAACCTTGGAGCTGGAGGTGGGGGTCGATTTGAAGAAATCCTCGGCCGTCTTCGGATGCTTGCAGTCTGCGAATGAAAAAAAGAAAGAAAAAAGAAACCAATTTTGCTGTGAGACGGGAGGCGTGAGGCGAAGAAGAAGAGGGGGAGAGAGGGAGCGATCGAGTTACCGGGTCGGCAGAAGAAGCGGACGTCGTCGTGGTCGTGGTCGCCGTCGTGGGCGCCGTGGAGGGGGAAAAGGAAGAGGAGGAGGAGAGGTCGACCCATTTGGGGGCGTCGAAGTGCTCGTAGAGGTCGTCCACCACGAACACCGACTCTATCTTCTTCCAGTCGATCTTTGCCGGTTCCATTCTTCTTCTTCTTCTTCCTTCTTCCTTCTTCCTTCCTCTCCCCCGCCCGCCCACCCACCACCACCACAACACAAAGCGCACCCGAAGGAATGCCGGTGGTGTCAGTGTCTAAGTCTGGGCTGGGGGGTTGTGGCGTCGGAGAGGAGGAATTCGGAGGAGAACCCAAGATTTCCTCTGCTCCCCTCACTGTTAATCAGTTCACACTCTACAGGAACTAGGAAGGAAGGACTCTCTCTTGCTTGGGAAGAGAGACACGCAGATAGAGATGAGAGAGAGAGAGAGAGAGAGAGAGAGACGTTGGCGAGAGGAGAGGGTGAACGTTACGTTAGGGGGAAGGAGAGAGGTGGAGGAGGTTGCGGTGTTGTTAATGGGGGATGACCGTTGGGAGATTCGCTTTCATTATTTGTATATTCGTTTATTCCTGGAACCACCGGCCAGCCAGTCTCTCTCTCCCCAAATCTGTCTGGACTTTGGGTTGGGTTAGAAAAAGCAGAGGAAGAAAGCACACCCCCCCAACCCCACGCCCACGCCCACGCCCACTGGAGCTCAAAGCCATCCCCCCACCACATTCCCTCGGAAGAATTACAGCTTTGACTCGCAGCACCTCTTTATTTCTTTTTGTCTCGAAAAGAAAGAGACCTAGGCACCCGTTAACCCACCATGCCAATTCAACGTGGCGACCGACACGGACTATGCACCTCACATGTTGCTCCCCTAAGATCCAAACCCGACGAGACCTTGTTTCTTCATGCCCTTGTTAAAATTTGATTCTCTCTCTCACCCAAATTGCGGGAATAATTAGCATAGACGAACTTCTCACTATCGCCTTCTTCCTCTTCCAATACCAAGAACCCTAAATTTATGTCCCTCTAAACCCTCATTTTGCCTCCAAATGAAGAACCCCTCCCGGCTGCAATTGAACATGACTGACCCTCGTTTTTCCCATAATTCTGAAGGACGTCTCCCTCATTTTGCCCTATTTGCCAAGTTATTACCGGCATGAGGCGCACGGTCCGAGTCTATCACTGTGCCAGCATTTTAACGGTGGAATTGCTCGGCAACTTAATAGGTGTCGATCCCAAATGAAACTTAGTGCGTTTTATTTTAGACAAAGGAAAGTTCATGATGGATTAGGCATATAGCCATAAATTAGTGTCTTTTTCAAGGAATTAGGCCAAACAATGGCACGAGAGTCATAATTTGCGCAGGCAGACTCAACATCCTGACTTTGTCTGTGTAAGAAAGAATGAGGGAGCAACCAACGGGTCCGCCAATGGACTCCCATCCTATGTTGTAGCAACCCAACCCCCTTCCCATTCTTTATTTCTTGACCTCTCTTTCTTAGCTGTACAGTACATATCCACACCGCACACCATCCCTCAAGGATAAACCAATCAACCAGTTATGAATCAAATGTTAGATTTGCATTTTCTTTTGAGACGTTCATAGCTCTTCATGGGTTCAGAATGCCTGGAAATGGAAAGGACTTGGCAAAGCTGGATATGCTGGAGGACTTGAAACTAAAGCTACTGCATAGTGAATGTGCTCCGAGACGTTGGATCTGATAGGTAATGTATAGATCATACAGAAAAAAAAAAATTAGACAAAATCCTCCGTCACACAATCGCATCTGAGAATTCGATATACACTCGCTAACATAGCCTGGAACTTGCTTGGGCAATTACGATCCATCTCAACAGGACCTGCATGAGACCCGGACCACAGTATAATAGTCCCTATACCTATATCATATCTCGTGTACAAAAATCGAACCGAAAGTTTTCCTCCCAAAAAAGAAAGAAGCCTCCAGCTGCAAAACAGCCTAATCCCACCAGCATTCTCAGCAGTAGATTGATCGATCCATTCATTCCTTGCCAAATACCTCCACATTGCAGACCGGGCAAATCTGTCAGATAAATAGACGGACGTCAGCTTCGACATGTACAGTCCATACTCAAAAGAGTAGGGAGCAGGGTCATCCTAAATGGAATGCCATTTACCTTGTTAATGCCCAACCATTTGGTGATGCATTCACCATGGTATGCATGTTTGCATGGCAGCTTTATTCGCCGATCGCCAATCTTGTACTTCATTTGGCATATCACACATCTATTTTGCAGATATGGACTACACTTGTTAGCAAAGCAATAATATATATGAAGGAAGATGCAAAAGTCCATTGTCCACAAAAACCAATATTATTAGAGAAATGTTCTCCGGTTCTAGAAGTTAGAAAATTATAAGATTAATGAGGTCCTGACCCAAAAAAAAAAAAAGAAAGTAAAAGAAGAGACAATTGCTGAAAGGAGTTAAGATAGACTTCAAAGAGCATCCCAGAAAATTAACCTTAAAAATTAGTCAATTTGCTCATGGCACTCATTCTGGTCATCCCCCAGAGGTGACACCAGAAAGCTTTTCCAGACTTGTTTGTTACCATGTTGGCGAAACGACAAGCACATCACATATGCAGCGATGAAACTAGCGTGATTTAGGTCATGCTGATGATGCCTGAACTGCTAATGATACTCCACATCAACTTTTTTCATGAAAAGGATATTCCCAAGTAATTTTAGCGGGGCGGGTCCAAAGGAGCAAAAGAGTTCAAAGACCTTTTCCATTAAAGATTAAAACAATGCATCCATTTTATCTCTAGGAGTCCGAAGCACCCAAAAAAAATAAATAAATAAATAAAACAGAATGATACCTCTCCCCCGATTTTTTTCTGGTAAAGAAACCACCAAGCTTGTATTTTGAGGTTGGAAGCAGACTAATTAGCTCTTGGGAAAGGCCTCTACTCTGAGTTCCAATTGCATCCCCCAAATCAAGTAGTTCCTGGAAATAGGAACAACAACAATGAATGTAATCATTTACATTATCTAAAGATGACCTTCAAGTTTTAAAGAGTACTGTATTCCCAAATACACCATTCAACTTTGGTTTTTCTGAATATGGAGGCTGAGGACCAATTCCTCTTAAATTAAGAAAAACCAAACGCCTCCAAGACCTCTCTCCAGTATCTTCGATCATCTAAACAATTACGAGGCATCATGCAGTAGTCCCCATCAATGAAAAGCTTTATGGCAGACTTTATAGGTAAGAATTTAAAGTTCACATGTAGAACTTAATAGCAGTTCTGCTGCATAAAAACAAATGGCACGTTGGCTTTATAAAGTACAAATATCACATGATTCTACTTTTCTTGGTAATTGTCAGATCTATCAGCTTTCGAACAAAAACACGGTGGTTATGCCTATCAACATCTCCATGGAAAATATATACGCAAAGCAAAAAAATTGGAACCAGTTCCTGGTACATTTCTGGACATTTTATTTCCCACATACCTGCAGGGCGTCTACAAGAATAGTTTTAAAGGTCATGGTGTCTAGTCAATATTCTCAAACTACGTGTATAAAGAGAGCAGAATTCATTGGGAGCTCCTTATTACTTGGAAGACATGATTTCCTTTCCACACTCAATTTATATCAGTTATATTATACGTCAACTTCACTTCATATATGTTTCTACTTATAAAGAAGACACAAAAAGGAAAATGAGTAAAAATGGACATAGATACATAAATTGGATATGAAGTCATTTGAGATATTCATCTATCTATCTAAAAGCCTAACCTTGTAAATGCCAGCATCATTATCGTTCTAGTACCCCGACACTTCCCCTATCCCCATTATGGACAGATTGAGATTTAACATTAGCCAAAACCATGGAAATTAATTACACATATAGAGACAAACAAGGGACAGATCCTCAGCCAAACAGATATTGAAAATTAGGATCACCACAAATTGTTAAGCTAACATGTTTAGGGGCTGGTGTAAAAAAGGTCTAACGTAGGGAATGCAGAGAGTACACATATAGGTCTACTTAGAAGAATCTAGCAAAACTATCGTTGGTGTCAATGTACATTCTCTTTATTTTAAATTTTAACATATCTGAAAAGGCTAACTGGCTATCATAAAGAAAACATGCAATTGTAATTGAACCTTGTAACTAAAAGAATAAAATAAATCCGATTATTTGAATGAGGAAAATAGACGGTTGTTATGATTGGACATCTACATGCACATCAAGATGAAGTTTACGTGCTTTCAAGCTACTTCGCGATAATGGCCTCAGCATCGATGCATCATGCCATCTTAATCATAATTGCCCAGAGACCAGGAGGCATTCACACAAATGGCACCATATCCAGCAAGAAACAGTGCATGCTCATTACTCGGAACAAAAGAAAAGGTTTTGTAAGTTGATTACATATACTAATCAAAGCAAACCTCATATGTCATGTTGTCCGGATCAACGTCGTCTTGCCAAACAGCCTGCAGTAATTCACAGAGGCATCAGAAGACTTTTCTTTTAAATTTACATTTTCCATATCTTCTTCAAAAGAGAATTCTTTTTCAGGTTGATGGGATATGAAAAAGAATATCTTAATCAGTGAAAGGCCAATAAAAGAAGTTTGTCAAACATCATTAGGTTTAAGAAGGAGAAATCTTGATCAATCTACTGGGTAGTGACTAAGGCCATAATTAGGCACTTGTTGTGGGATGGCAGAAGAAATTGGTCCTAATAACGATAAGCCATAACAGAGTAAGCCAAACATTGACAGTTGCATTCACACCAATTTCACGCTTCATTAAGACCTAGCCACAAGGTAGAGTTCACAAACTAAAACCCCCCTGAGTAGTCAAAAGTGCATAAAGCTGCTTAGCAAGCAACATGAATACCTGAGATTCATCAGGAGATTGATGACTTGGGCTACCTGAAATAATAGAGCAAATTCTTTGTTAGATATGAGTGGATGAATTAGAGAAGTCAGAATCTTAGCGAGGCTCTGGAAAAGTTTCTTCTCCCTCATTTCAAGCTTGTGGTTTATAGGAAATCCCCCAAGCTGATCAACTGACCTCAGCTTGCGTACATTACCAATTAATCAATGGGACACCAATCTTTGAAGTCATTATTTGCAATATTTAAGGGTCAACCAGATAATAAAATTATTAGTTGCACTTACGTTCTTCTGGATTTCCATCCACACTTGTTGATGCATGTTCCTCATACTGAGTATCTATTCTGGCAGGCTCTTCAACACTATATCTCGAAGACTGTTCCCAGTCACTCCCAGTAACCTCTATTCTTGGCATTTGATGATTCATCTCATAAGAACTGTAATAGGAATTACTCCCCTCACTAGCAGAGCCAAATTTGTACGCATTCATACTCATCGACCAATACATACTTTCCTGACAGAGAAGAACATATCAAAGCATTAGCAAGAGTACAATGAGAAGCTTCCAGAACATCTGACTGCTTAACGGTACAGCATACTTCCTTTGCCCTCAAAATCCCTTCAACATCTCATTTATTTAAGGACTCCTGCATAACCTGAAGTAATATTCACAGAATACTTCCTTGGAGTCACCTAAATGCTTTAAAAGGAGAACATGTGAACCCAATTCCTTTTTCTTTATTGGAAAAGGTAAATCCAGCCAACAATTGATATAAAGAAAAAGGTAAATCCAGCCAACAATTGATGATGATTTGGGTAACGTGGATTTCATTGTTCACCTTTTAACCATACAGTTCCATTGAACGAAAACAGTACCGGGGTATTCAGCACTGATAAATGAAACATATTGCATATGAACAGGCAACGTTAAGGTCGAACACAGATTAGTACAACCACCAGCCCAGTGCTCATCAAGGAGCATCAATGGACGTGGAAGGTCCACATCAATGGTTGATGAAAGCATGCAGGGACAATTGGCTTTTGTGGGAGTTCTTCGTTACATAGACACAACGGAGAGAAAGACATAAACACCCATCCCACCTGATCAAGCAACGGTGCAGCTGGAGGAGCGTAGCTCACTGGGGCATGAGTAAGGCCTTCAAAGAAGTTCATGAAGCTTTCATTGTTGGGGTAAGGGTACCCAGGATTTACATAATGTGGTCCCATCCACCCGTTCGATTCCATCACAAGAAGAACTTTAGCAACTCGAAATTGCAAATCAGAAGGACACAGCTACAGTAGAAACAAGTAAAGGCATTAAAACCTGATGCAACCTAAAAATAGCAAGGAAAATCTTTTTATCAACTATGTATTCAGTGTCTACATAAAATTCTTACATGATGAAATTGTTCCCTTGGATTCAAGTGTTATTCATTTATCCTGCAAGAAGTAAGCTTCAGACTCCACATCATAACTTCTTAAAAGAATACACCGTGGCAGATAAACTATCTAGGCATGAATTAAGAGAAACTGCAGAGAAAAACTCGAAGAACTAACGATGCGAATGAAGTCGTTATGCTCGTGAGAGTTCAAGCCGCATATTTGACATCAGGTCCTACAGAAACATCTGCTGGCCCTCCAATATGGATGGGGAAAAAAAACATGGTGTGAAAAATGTGATTTTGAACTATGAAAGAACAAGAGATTACGAGTCTAAAACAATCCCTTCGACTAGTATATTGAGCATTTCACAAATACATCAGCAGCATTGTGTATTAACATAAAATAGAATAAAATAAGATGAACAGAGGCCGTCGTATTTTCTCGACTATTCGGTCATTTCGCTTACTAAGCAGTATTTCACGATAAATTTCTCGACAGATTGGGAACCCATAAAGCAAATCGCCCCGCATTGCAGCAATTTCATTCCACCAGAGATCAAAGATGGCAACTTTCGCAACAGAACCAGATTTAATAACCAACAACGACTAAAATACAGAGAGAGAGAGCACAGAGCAGACACCTAAAACTCAAAACAAAGAGAGATGATGAGACTCGTAAAGAGGAGACAGGAGACACACATTGTTGAGATGGGTGCATAAGAAGAGGCGACCGAACCGCTCTCACTCTCCCTCTCTCCACCCCTCCCTCCTCCCTCCTCTCTCCTCTCTCTCTCTCTCTCTCTACAAGTCTACAAGTGAGGGCTGTGGCGCTTTATGCTGAGTTTCAGGGACACGTTTCCTCCAAAATTATACATTCACAGATAGAGAAGGGGAGAGAGAGAGAGAGAGAGAGAGAGAGATTGTAGCCTGCTTGCTTTTGCTTGTTTGTAGGTGCCAAAAAAAGGAGAGAAGACCGCCTCCTTTTTTTTGGTTTCTTCTCTGTTTTTGTTGCAGTTAATAAGCTAAAAAAAAACCATTTTTTTGGGGCGAGGTGGTTTTTTTTTTTTTTTTTTTTAACAGAAGAAGCTCAAACAGATTGCAGCTGCCTGTCTCTGTCTAGCATGCATACGACAACGTTTTCCGGGTCAAGACACGAACTGGGTTACCACGGAAGGAGGGTGGGTAAGATCACAACATTACTGTACCAATCCGAGCAGAGAATGTTTGTTGAGAAGATGGGAACCATCTGTAACACATTAAATGACTCTGTTCCTTCTCTCTATGCAGAAAGGGAATAGGGTAGTTACTTTGGTTGAATCCGTTGTACCATCTTCCAATTAAACTTATAATGCTCGCTGAAAGAAATGGCATGGTCAGCCTTCACAGTACTTTATCCGATTGTACAATGCACGAAAATATCGTAATTTTCAGACATTTAAAAAATGGATAAAGTACTCTAGTTTCACACACTTCCAATATATTAAGTGTATTGTCTTCTTTCCATATATCAAAGCATGTTCATCTGCCATCGCTTTCTAATTAGGCCAATTGGCTTAACATGAACCAAACATAAACAATATTTTATAAAAAAAAAATGTATTTTTAATTGTTTCAAAAGAGATGAATGGGGGAAAGGAAGAAACAAGAGCAGGAGATAGGAGTAATTATGTAGATTATAGCCAACAGTGTCTTGTTTCCCCCATTTATTGTAATGTTCTGCTGCTACATGCAGGTGTCTCCGGGCTAGTCCTGTCGAAGAGAAGCTCCGATCATGTCATGGCCAATCGTTTCTGGCGCCTGCTGATTTAAAGCCTTCATTTTGGCACTAGTACACATAAAGATTCAAAACCTTTTAGCCCGTGGGGTGTTGGGAGACAGACAACTGTTGAGTGGTCAGTCAATGAATCTGCATCTACCCCGCAGTTCATAGAAGCCCTTGTCATGCACAACTTGTTCGAAGCATCATCATGAACCTCATCACTACCCAGAGGCCAAAAAGCTAACATTTTTTTAATACTATAGCCACTATACAGATGCCTAGCATGGAGGAGAAAAAAGTTAAAAAAAGTAGATGATGAAGAAAGAGAAAGGTGTGGATGACCGTGCAACGGGAGGGAAAGGGGGATGGGGATGGGGATGGGGATTGAGATTGACCAAGCAAAGACAAGAGAGGAAAAAGCCAAGTCCACAGCCGGGGGAAGCCGCATTTGGCAGAGGAGGATGAGAAAGATCATTGCCGTACATTTGTGAGAAACCTTGAAAAAGAAAAGGAAAAAGCAAAATAGTCTTCTTCAGTTTTTCCTTATTTTCCCTGATCCCTACAATTTGTTCCCACAAGACTTGCACCTCGGTCCCCTAAACCGCAGCAGCCTTAAAGTAATAAAAAAAATGAAAGATAAGATTAAAAACGTTTCATGCAATTAACAAATACACGACAGGGTTGAGAAGGAACCAAAAAGAACACAAGACCAAGTCACTGTGGCGGTGGTGTTGTCTTCCCCTTGCCTGTGGGCGTGCATAATAAATAAGCTAGCCAGTACTGTGTCCTCCTCATCCCTTCCTACTCCTCCTACACAGTACTGCTGCTGCTGCTGCCACTGCAGTCTCAGTGTGAAGCCAAGCAGAGCAAGAAAGAGGAAGCTGTGCTGAGTGTGATCTGCTGACAAACACAATATTTGTCTTTAGTCCTGAGGATTAAATGTTGCGGCCCCTACCTGCCTAACCTACCCCTGCCCCCATTTTTTCCCCGGAAAGAAATGAGACTTTACCCTCCAATTAGCCTATATTTCTTGTCCCATTCATTTTCGAAAGTTAAACGGACCCCCCCCTTCTCCCCCAACTCCCTCTTTTTACTTTTAATGATTATCTTGAATCTTGATTGTTAATCATGTTTCGGCATCATTCTTATAAGCCCCATCCCCCCCTTTTCCTTCCCAACCCCCATTAGTCACCCTTTAGGGTAATGCCCCCACTTTATGAATCTGTGTCACATCTGAAAATTACTTAATGTGGAATCAATAATAGAGGTATTTACATTGCATTCCATAAAGAAAATAAGTTTGAACTATGACATGAGTGAATCTTTGGCTAGCTTATTTATTATGCATTTGTTATCTTATGTACCATTCTAGCTTTAGACATGCCAATAGAGTTATGGTAATTAAGGTTCCTACACCTACAAGTGAAATAAGTATTATAGATCAAAGAGGGCAATTGTAGCGGTTGTGGAAACCTTACAGTAACACTCACGAGGAATGGCGATGCTAGTTGTCATTTCACACATTTTTCACTTAATAAAAGAAAATAAATCACGTATGTAAAGAGTGGTTTTTGGTACCGTTGCACCAAACTTGCTCGAGCTTTTGAAATTGATTGGGCAAATGGTAATGAAACATATGCCGATGCAAAATTTATATCATTATTGCTAGCAGTCTGTTCAGTGCTATTGCGAAATTTCATATATCTTATGCTCCATCTTTTCTATACAAATTGCTAGCGAAGGCAATGACATGTTTCCCCTTCTTACGATCCTAGAGTCATCAATGCCATTCTTTTTGCTTTGGTTGTATATTTTTCGCTTCCTTTTTTCAAAAGAAATTCCCCTTCTTTATTTACTTGCTCTATCTTTCTAATCAAGTCCCGAACTTTTGCTTTTTCTGTTCAAGCTATTCTATTTATAAAAAATATCGAATTAAGTCTCTCCAACACAAAATCAAACCAAATCCAACTAAGATGAGGATGTCGAAGCGTGACGTGGACCGAATATTATTTATGTGATCATCTACCGTGGAGCTGGGATGGTGAATAGATTTAAGTGTTTTATTTTTTGAAAATAAAAATAGGATATATTTGTCGACAGAAACTGGTTTTACAAGGAACGATCAAATTACTCCATAGGCATGTCAAATCGAAAGCGGTTGGAGAAATGCATTTTATATTTTATACATCGAAAAGTTTTTGAGGGGCCCATCTGGGTTTATAGTGATTCGGACTCCGGCCCATCCGACTGATCCGTCTCTCTCCTCCTCTTCTCCTCCCCGAGGAGAGAGACGCCGTCGTTGCTCTTTCTTACAATGCTACATGCATACTTCGCATAGCGCTAGCGATGGTGGAGACTGTTGGTAGGTTACGGTCTCGTGGGGACGTACCATCGGCTACTTCTTGATGATGTTCTTGTGCGTCGTACAAATCGGAAGATGGGAAATTTGAGCATGGGTCTCTTTGAAAACCTCGGGATAGGAGTGAGTGCAATGCAGAGAGAATAGAAAAAGCTTCGAGGGTTGTAGAGCGCGAGAGGATCCGATACGACGCAGATTGCTCGTTCGTTCATATTTATGGCGTGTGCTTCGGCAAGTTCTCAGTAGATGCGGCGTTTGCTTATTTGTACCTGCAAATGATGCTTCCTTTGAACTCTTTTCTCATATTTATGGTTTTTAGGATATGCACATATCTCTCTCACATTTGGTTCTTATGGCATTGGACCTGTTCCTTGCTGCCCGGAGTCCACCATTGTATTTTTATTCCATTGCCTACTCCCTGGCAATTATGTATCCTGTAACATCTTGCTCCTTCCGCGAAACAACAACGTGAAAGCTTCTTCCTTGGCAAGGTGTCTGTTTGCGGTAGCAAATTCACATTTGGATGACACTTCTACGTTCCCTATATAATGCAGCTGACTACGAAAGAGAAATGGCAGAAAATGATGAGGACTTGCAGATCCCGAGGGATGCCAAAATCAACAAGTCGCTACTGCAGTCGACAGGCATTGAGGAGTACGCACCTTATGTTGTACACCAGATGTTAGAGCTATGGTACAAATATGGCGGTGATGTATTGACTGACGCTGAGCTCTAAGCATGCTGGCAGGGTTTAATCCACTCTGATGACATTAAGCTTACAATTCAGTCAAAGGTCAACTTCACCTTCTGGTAACCTCCTCCACGAGGGGTAATCTGCCTGGAAGCCGGTGTTTGACTTTTATTGAGCTTGATAATGGTTCTCTTATTCTTTTCGTCTTATGATGCGTAGAGTACTCTTTTACGGCCTTTACCCTAGCTTTTATTGGGGTTAGTCACCACAAATTATGATGGTTTGCAGCTTGGTGCTATTCCTCAAGCCTTATCAGTGAAAATTGAGTGGTTCTTTACATCGTTCAATTTCCATCCTCCTAAGAATTTCCTCTATAGATCCCCCTGGCTACTTAACCAAAAGCGAAAAAAGAAAAGAAACAAAAGCAAGATTAATGTGTGCTAGATTTGCTTTGTGCTCTTGTTCAAAATCACATGACGCAACTAACCGATTGCTGATCAGGTCTTGCTAGAGCTGGCAAAATACAGAAACAAGATTCCATTACCTAGAACAGTGGCAGGCCCTGGCACCCTCCTCCCCCCTGAACTAGACACATTGATTTTCCCAAATTACCAGCTAACAATTCCAGAAAAGCAACCTTTGGAAGAACTAGAGCAGGATGAAGTAGCCAAGCTCAATCCATCTCTAGAGCAGAGCATGGAGACAGTGCAACATACCCATCAGGAATTCTCGTTTCCCCTTTCTAAGCAAACTAAGTGAAGGATGTATCACCGTGCAACCAAATGTTGTAGAGGAAGTTCAGCAGAACTACTGTGTGGTTGGGTTGGCTATTAATTTCTATTAATTTTAACCAAGGCTTTAGTCTTTTGCTTTGCATTAGCTTTTGGCTTCTGTCTTGTGTGCCAAAAGGGTGCCAAAAGCTTTATAGTTGAGGATTTTCAGCCCCCTCGACTTTGAAAATTTTGTTGTCATCTGGTGTTGCCAACTGCTAGGCAGCCACCTTGAATCGTATTTCCTCTGATAATAAATGGAAGTATGTCTTGTTCTGGCTGAAAAAAGAAATAAAACGACAGATGCAGATATGCCTTGGATATGAGTAATGGAAGCTGTTACACTAAAGGGTCCTATTTGCTTAGTAGAATATCATTGTTGAAGAAGTGGTCCTTGCTTCCCCTTTCTTATACCTAGCTAGTGTAAGGCAGAGCTCTTCAGCAAAGCAATTTGATCTCATTACAGCCATAGACGGATTATATGTCCTTTTGGTTATGCAAATCCATCGTTATACCAAGTTTTCTCCCCTTTCATGAATTTGCCAACTAAAATAGTAACTTGACATATTTTTGCGCTTTGATTGTTGTAGATGCTATCGTAACAGTATAGACAGATATTAATTTGGAGTGAACAATTCATGGATGTGTTGGTTCCAAAGCCCGAATCTGGAAAGCACCCTGTAACTCTCAGCTCCACAGCCTGTTCCAACCCAGTTCTCTGTTCTACTCAAGAATTGAGTCCGTTTTGGGAAAAGCAGCTTATGGATATCCTCTATATTTTTCCACAGCTCATATAATGTAGTTTGTTGGTAGTAGAGTGGCTTCATGCGGGGGAATTGGTCGGGGTATAAAAGATACTTTAAGGCTCATAAAGCTACATCTAGTACTGACAGGGTTCCAACTGGTTGTCCCTTTCAGTGAACCCCCTTATCTTCTAGGGTTAATGGGCAAGTCAAGTGGGTTTGCAAACCTCATGGTTGAGTCAGGGGATTGAATCTCCATGGTTGCAACCGGCTTGCTTGCTTGGTATTTGGGTAGAACCGGCGGTTCAGAGGATCAGATTGGGAACTAAACTAGCCGAGGCCAATTGCCGGTTTTATGTCCACGAACCTACCCGGTTCATCTGATAACAGGCCAGCTCGGTTTAGTTCTCCAGTTAAATCGAGACCAATGCTCACCTGTAATATTAGCAGTTTAAAAGGAAAAAAAGCAGGGTTACCTTGGGGGATGTTATCTTTTTTGTCGGGTCCAGGTCCTTGATGGTTTTCTAAGGCAGATTTCTCATTAAAGGGTGAGAAAACCGTTCTTGGAAAAAGACAAACACACTCGTGTGGTCTTCGAGAATGACAAATTTCTTCAATCAGAAATAAGTTTTATTCAATTGAACATCTAAAGGCCGCGTTTGGAAGCAACGGTGAAGAAAAGTGAATGGGAAAATATCCTAAAATTCAGATTTTTCCTTCACTTCTGCTGCAAAATTTTTAATTTCGTCCTCCATTTTCTCTCTTTTGCTAGACAATCTAACTGCACATGCCTGTAGTTGGTCAGGACCTTCTGATCAGATTAAAGGTCATATTGTCAATGACTTTAACTGTATAGAAAACCACTCTGTCGTCTTAGGTACGCTAAGGTACGCTAAGTGATGAGGAGGACCTTGTAGATGTAGAATCTTCATGATCTATGTAGATTTGAAGCATATGTGGATGCACTCAATTGTCCACATGTGGCTGGATCCGTTGCCTGTAGAAGGAAGATAGAAATGAATGATTCTTGGGAGGAGAGGATTTCATTACTGTTTCGTTATTTGTTTATATTTATTTTTTTCAGTTAGCAGCAAACGAGGAATATAAAAACTCTGCCCCCACGACCACGAAGTGTGGCATTCGAGATTGCACGAGTGGGGGGGTTGGGTGGTTCTTCCAAAGGTTTGAAGTCAAACATATTCCTCCTTGTGAACTCCCATAAAGCTCTTCATCAAGAACAAGTAGCTAGGTTCTGCAGCTTTCGAGGATAATTGAACCCATATTTTCTCTCAAAAAAGAAGTCGTGCACGTTTGACGCAGCTGTGTGGTTTTAGACAGGAAAATCTACGCATTCACCGGTAAATACGGTCGAGCACGTCAAGCCAAGAGCTGCATTAAATATTCCTGTTGGATTCAAACCTTCTTATACGAGAGACATGGTATAGAATATGTTATTGGTAGCTACGCCACGCACCCGGGTGCTCATATGAGTTGAAGCACCTTGCTGCATTTTTCCTGATATTGCTCCTCCTGCTGTCAGAATGAGAGACCCTTATTCCAACAGCGTGCTTCAGTGGTCCAACTCCATGTTTTTGCCTCTTCAACCTCGCTATTCTCAGCCCTTTTCCTACTTCTCATCAAGCACCTTGGTTACTGGTACTCACTGCCAAACATCTGCTTCCTCCCCTCCATTCGAAGCCCTTCCTCTTATCAACCGCTTAGGCCTTCATATGCCTGACGAGCCTTCACCCTCTCATGGGTCGTCGAAACAAGATGAGAGCCTGTTTTTGCAGAAAGCCAATGCTGACCGTGATAACGATGACGGGGTAACCGTGGCTCTACAGATAGGACTCCCTGTAACACCTTGTTCCGCTCCAGAGCTAAAAAAAGAGGAAACCACCGTGGATGTGGCCGATGCCATCAGGTGTCGCTTGGACAAGCTAAGCCAGGGTCACTACTGGATCCCTACTCCTAAGGAGATTCTGGCTGGTCCTCAACAATTCTCATGTCCTGTTTGCCAGAAGACCTTCAACAGATATAATAACCTCCAGGTATTAATTGCTGCCTTTTCACCATCTAAAATTCTTACAAAAGCTTGAATTATTGACTTAACCTGATGCGGTTGGTGTCGCAGATGCATATGTGGGGACATGGATCGGAGTACAGGAAAGGGCCTGAGTCGTTAAAGGGCACAGGGAGTACAAAAGCACGAGCACAAGAAAGTAATGATGGCTTGATGCTGCAAAGGATCCCGTGCTACTGCTGCGCGCCTGGGTGCAAACACAACATCCGACATCCGAGAGCAAGGCCTCTCAAAGACTTCAGGACCCTTCAGACCCACTTCAAGAGAAGGCACGGCTATGGAAGCAAGCCATTCACTTGTCGAAAATGCAGCAACAAGTCATTCGCCGTGAAAGGCGACTGGAGAACCCACGAGAAAAACTGCGGCAAGATTTGGTACTGCGTCTGCGGCTCCGACTTCAAGCACAAGAGATCCTTGAATGACCATGTTAGGGCCTTTGGCCTTGGCCACGCACCTTCGTTTGCTTGACCTGCCTTATGCCCTGTTAATTTTCTCTCCAGAAACTTTGGGTCGAACACTATGCAATTTCAAGAAATGGCGCTGATCTTTCTATTTGCTTTTTGTCGGGCCTTCGTTCCTTTCAGCAATCACGATGTATATGAACATCAGAATTTTCGTGATGCAGCCTGTGTTTAAATTCAACACGAGTTTCCAAAATCAAAATCATACTGGATCTTTATGTTTTATTCAGTTAATTGGACTTAGAGATTTTAAGATCGAAATTCTGACTCTAATGAAAACATTCTAAGATCGTAGCATATGTTTACAGTTGGATAATACATGTAATAAAAATGAAAGCAACAAACACGTAGCTATCCAGGTCATGATACAAGGGTAATCAAACCGCGTCTAGTCTAGTTTGACTGGCACAAATTTGATTTAGCCGAAGTCCACTCAAGTCCCCATTACAAGGACTCGATCGACCGTGGCCATAGCATGGCGTATGCAGGAACAAAATCAGGGGATGCGTTGGATCTTTTCAATATGCGAAATGGGAGATAGCTGTGGGCCTTGTGGCTCACCGTCACTGAAAGTGGGCTTCCTTTAGCTATCCACCTCTACATGTTGGCCCCCGCCCTGAGCGTCCCTGCTCTCTCTCTCTCTCTCTCTCTCCCCTTGCGCACTCGTACGCCATCGCACTTCCGAACTGTATCGAATGTGATTCAGAGTTTAGAAGAAAGAGGATGGCTATGGCGTGCAGCATCGCTTACAATCAGGGGCTTGTCAGTCTCAGCTGCGAGGCTATGATGGCCATGCCATACTCGAATCACGTGAAGAATAAGATTAGGTGTTCGTCTTCAGACGTTGGAAAAGAGAGGGAGAATCAGCCCACAAAGAGATGCCTGAGGTGCAACACTTTCTATGTCGACGCCCATAATTCTCCCACTGCTTGCTCTTTTCACGGCCACACCACCGGTACTTCCCTTCCCCACAAGAGAACCGAATCTTTTTCTCTTTTTTGTTGCTTTTCGAGGCATACCCACATCCCTGTTCTGTCATTCCCGTTCAAATTTATGGTTGATAGATGTCATCCGCAAAGGAAATTCTCAAATTTAGGTGCTCTCGAGGTTCTTTGCTCATTCGCTCGTCAAGATTATGACCCCTTTTTGAGAGCTATGTGTCCTTTTTCTCCAGGCCTTAAAGAAAACCCTTAATGCTCGTCAGTTGAACCTTTTCATTTTTATAAAAACAAAGGAAAAATTGAGTTTTGAGGCCTCGAACCAACCTGGAGCTGCATTGGTTGATCAAACACCCACACGATTGTGTTAGATTGTGCTGCTTGTTATACAGCGTGTCGAAGTTCAATGTTGTGTTTTTATCAGTGAGAAGGGCACTCCCCAATTATGTTCATTAAGGATTTAGTAGCAGAGCTGCAGAAGTTTTGCATTACTCCCGATGAATGTCCTGTGAATCTTGAGGATTTGTGTCCTTGTCCTTAACAATCCGTATTCCACGTTCTTTTTTTCTGCCCGCCGTCGTCTGAAGCTGGGGAGTATTGCACTGGCAATTAAATGCGCGGCACTGAAGTTTGGTTAATGTTGATAGGGGAGAAGGGATTGTTTGCATTGGCTCCACCGCACCAAGGGATTGATGGAGAGTGGAGTGACCTATCTGGAGTAATCGTGTACCGCTGGAACGAGAAGAGCAACAGACCAAACACGGGGAGGGCCAATTGGAAGAGAAGATGGAGCTGCTGCTCGGAGTATGACGAGAATGCTCCCCCTTGTCGATGCGGATGGCATGTTTCCTATGACGATGGCTTCACTTTGTACTAGCCAGACACCTGTCCAATCCTGCTGCTGTTTTGCTGCATCGTTACATAGAAGCAACGGCAGCCACCCAGTACCAGAATGTTTGGCATGCGATTCCTATTATTGAGATTTTGGATCTATGGTTTTGACGGAACTGAGTGTGTTGCATCATGGCTTCTCATTGCCTCCCCTGGATGGATACCTTTGTCAGAAGACAAGGCAAGTTCTGTGTATGGGTTGAGTGATTTACTATTCAATTTTCTGATCCGTCCCCTGATTTCACGGTTCTTGGCACGGCTATTGTGCCTCCGTATGAATGCGCACACAGTTTATGCGACGAGTTTCTTACTCTCTAAATATCATAAGGAAGTATGCATGAACTAGAAGTGAGTGCATTACAAAGCAGACAATCTGCAAACTGAGGTTAGTAACGATAGTTTTTGCCAGGATCGCATTTGCCTCACCAACGAAGACGAATTCATTGCCTTGAAACAAAACGTTCGGTACATCAGTTCCACTAGGTGATCCCCACACATTCATTTAGGGGTGTATAACGGAACTCAGACTTGCCCAGATCGTCCGAAACCAGACTAGAACCACTGGTTCTTAAGGGAATTGGTCCGGTTCCCGATTTTACTTTATGGGAACCAGTAGGTACCAGTCTGTTCCCGAGTCTGTTCCCGATTCCATGGACAGATCTACTCACCTGCCCACTTGGACCGAACCGGTTATTTTGTAATAATATATTAATTTTTAATATAAAAAAAAGTTTACTATTAATCTCTAATTTTGGGATATGCCGGGATTTGAGTGTGAAAGATGTGCAATATTTCCTCTCGGTCCATGCCCACCACGTGTTTGAAGAAATGCCTAAACCCACGTGTTTGAAGAAATGCCTAAACCAAAGTTGTTAGGATTAATCTCTAATTTCGAATTGTCAAAAGGAGTACGTGAATATATGGTGTGTGGTATAGGCTTTTTGTTGATTACTAGGTGTATTATCAATCAGATTTCATCTCTACTGAGTTCAAATCTCTTCAATCTTGTATTACCTTTACTTTGTGCTTTGGCCATATCTCTGTGAATGTCCTTTGTATTTGTGATGTGGCTACGATTGTAAGTCTTGAATGGATGATGATGAGGATGAATGCCGGCAAATTCCCTTCCGGTGGTCAGAGGCAACCGGAGATGGAGGTCCAACGATGGGTCTTTTGTTTGAGCATACGGTATTACGGAAGTTGTGGCGTTCTAGGTTTAATGTGCTATTTTTGGGTAATGGGATGAAGAATTTGAGAAAGAAATAAAATAAGATAAAAAAGAGAGGAAAAAGCCTCTTGACTGGTTCCATGGATCCACCCAGGTCCAGTTCCTAGATAGATCCATGCAACTAACAGGCGGCTCCCGGTTTCAATTTTTTGGAACCGATTCTTAGTGGATGATTTCTGATTCTAGGGTGAAACCGCCTATCCAGACCATTAAACAACCCCTACATCCACCTTATATGTGCACCTGTAATTCGTGGATGAATGCGACTCTGGGACGGCTATTAATCTATGAATCTGTTCTCTTGATATGTTCATTCACGAGCCCATCGACCTTTTACGCGCTGTCTGTCTTCACCAGACATGAGCTTGACAACGGGAAAACAATACGTGATTGGTACAAGAAAAGAAAGACTAGTTGATTGTCCTTTCTGATTTAACACGACTTCCCTGGAGATGGAATGCAGAACACCTTCCCACCCACCTTCCTGCTTCTCTCCCCAGTCCTTTGCAGTCGACAACACGTTACTAATCTCGTCAGCTTTGGCTCTTCTTGCTCTGTTATACAGGCTTCCGAACCGCTAGAGATGAGTAGGTTTTACTTTAATGATGTCGAAAACCCACAATAAAATCATTCTCTATGCAAACTTCCACGAAATTTATCTGAAGAACTTGTTGGAAAAGAACCCTCTCAACGTTATTCTACTTCATGTTGTCCTTCTTTTGACATGAATGCAAGCGAAAAGTCTTACGATCCAAAGCCATGTTTAAAACTCTTGGCTTAAAATTCACTATAATGCGCATTTAAAGATGGGGCTCCCAAAGGAAGAAAGAGTTATATGTTAATAATAATTCAAGATTTTCTGCGAACTTCATGATTATCTCTAAGCAATTATGCCCATCATTTTTTTGTAAATTTTTTTATGAACTATTAAACAACTAATCACGGAGTATGAAATATTACCACTTGCGATCTTTCCCCAAGAATTACTCCATATTTGATTAAGATGAAGGTTCTAGTGAACTCATAGGGTATTTAAATAACTCTTACTAGGGCCGACACATGTTATGTGCACAATATGGGGAATAATTAAGCCCTATCAATGATCAATAATACATAAATGGCCAGTTTGGTTCGGTTTCGAGGAAATGTTTTTGAGAAAAAGCAAATACCTTTAGAGTAAAGGATTTTCAAAATGCAATAGTATTTGGGAAATTTTAATTTTAAAATGCATTGACAAATAACTCTGACTTAAATGTCATTCGGTAAAAAATACATTTGTAAAGGACTTTTTTGTTATTGATAAAAAAAAAAAAAAAGGACTTTTGTTAATTTTTTTTAAAAAGACTGAAAGTATTTTTGCTAAAGCTTAGCTGTTGGTGGGCCAAATCAATTACTGAACAGCCTCACCTAAGGTCACACGAATCCACATGCCTTGGTCGTGGAACTCAAGCAGCACCTAAGGTTGCCCTACCTCAAGTAGCATTGTTTGGATTTTGAGAACCGAGATGATGCCTGAGGTCATGCGACCCAAAATAGCTCCACTTTGATCATGGGAACCAAGGTGATGCTGCCTGAGGTAGGGTAACCTCAGGTGATGCCTTGGGTCACATGACCCCTTAGGTGACAGTTGTCCAACTCCTTTATGCAAATCGGGAAAGACCAAGCGTGAACATGAACACTGCTAGAGACTTGCCTTTCGGAAATGCCTAAAGTCCAAAGCAAGTGAGGATCTGCCTTGAGCTTTTGGCTTTCCCAAGGCTAGCATTTGGATGATGGAGTCCCAAAAACACTTGTCAAACACCTCACATTTTCCCCCAAAACCCCTTGAGAAAGGTAAAACAAACAAGGCTAAAGTCTCGGTCAAATCATTGCTGAAATTACTCACTGAATTCGTGGGGATTAATTGAGTTGAAAAGTTCGAACATTCCTTATTACTTAAAATTAATATGAATCATAATGCAAAGATGTCATTGAGAAAAAGAACAAGAGTCACTATTGGTCGCTTATTTGGGTATGATCATTAACATAGGAAAGAAAGAAATTAAAAGAAAACTATAAAGGACAACATCGAATTTCTTTTTGTTTTACATGTTAACATATTTATCTTTGATCTCCTTTGATCTCCGTTTATCACAAGAAAAGTGAATGATTTTGAAAATATATATTTAAAAAAAAAATCGCTTGTATCGTTTACAAAAAATAGGAAAGAAAGATAGAATGCAAACTCTTGTCAACAATTAGACATGGCTCATTTCGCTGCTCTCTCAGAGGTGCTTACTAAATAGGAGACTTCCCAATCCCCTCACTCCAAGGGCCCCTCTTGCATGACTAAATACTTTTACCTTTCATTAAAATATTTAGATATAAATTATTAATGATAATGAAAATATTTTAATTGACTAATTATTGTAAGCAACATAAGCAATTGCTTTGCTTTGTATAAAAAAATGCATGCATCTCGACATGCCATTTCAAAATCGATGTCCATGTCCAGTCGCTTAATATAACTGAATATAATCCACAAGAAAAAGATAGGAAGGTCTTACAAACAAAATTGCCATAATTATAAGTTAAAGAGTGCAAATCTAAATATATTTGGGAAAGTGACACAAATGATTTCTAAACTTTAACTCAATATATTATATAGTTGCTGAACTTGTAATTGGGTCAATATGGTTTCTCAACTTTAGTCCAATACGTAATGTTGCCCTCAAACTTTATATTTACTTGATATAATTCTTAAACTTTTGATATATTTTCAATTTAGCTTCCGAACTATATGAAAATATTCATGTTGCCATTCTATTAATTCAAGCTCATGGACAATATTGAATGCTTTCATAGAGTTCAGGAACTAGATTAAACATAAACCAAAAGCTTATACGAACCGCATTGAACCAATTAAAATTCAAGCTCATGGACAACATTAAATACTTTCATAGAGTTTAGGAAATAGATCGAACATAAACTAAAAGTTTTAGGAATCATATTGAACAAATTAAAAGTTTAAAAGTCACATTTTATATTGAGTCATAATTTAGAAACCATATGTGTGATTGTCAAGGTTTTGCTAGCATAATAGTATTTAGGCTATTATGAGAATAATAGTACTTTTTAAGTCATAAATTTTTGAATGGGCCCTAAGGGTGAATGGTTCCAATTTCCTAGCAACTTACATGTAGATTTTGAAACCAAGTTGTTGGAATAGGTCTTTTATTTTTTGAAACCTGAAACATATCCTACATATTTTGAAATTTGGAAAGTGGAGCCTATCTTGTCGCATATTCTATGGTCTGCCCATGCTCCACCTATATTATTAAATGAACTTGTAATGAATTATCATATTTAATGACTACCACTTACTATTACAATTCGTTGATCATAGCTTAATATAAAATTAACAAAGTAAAAGTCTCAGTTATAAAATGGAAATTCGGACTAATGGTTCTAAATTATACACTCATTATCGAACGTTATCGAGTATCACACGATCGCTTGAAGACATAGATTAATGTTCCAAATTCCACCAATTTGTTGAAACAGGTTCTCTAATTTTTGAAATTTGAAACATACCTTACATGCCTTTGAATCTTAAATTAGACAAGTTTACATCGGTTCGGTTCTCGAGCTTCATGCTCATCCCTAGTGGGCCCTAGTGATAATTTACAATTATTTTTATTTGATTTTTGTGATTGAGAATAGACTATTATTCTCTTGTTGTGTTTAATAATGGAGTAACTTAAAATGAAAAATTAGGGATATGTGTGCTAAAAATCTTAAAATTTGTTACGAAAGTATAATTGAGTTATAAAATTTGTCAAATTGATTGAATTGGCAGTGTAGATTTCCCAAAAAAAAAAAAAAAAGTGGAACCGTGGAAGTGCGATTTTCCACAACACGTGCGACGCGCGGGTGTACCTTCAACGGACGAAGAGCGACACCGCCCAAAATGAGAAAGAAGCCCTAAATACCACGGGGAGCGGATCAGGTCAAGGTGGGGCGTTTCCTTTCGTCCTTGATTGCACTTTCTTCAATCAGCGAGGATCCTCCTCTCTTCCGATTGAAATCGCGTAGAGAGAAAGTGCAGATACAATCCGTGTATTCGCTCGCCCTGTTATTTGTCCTCATCGTCATGTCCAAGAGGTGAATTCCCCACCTTTTAGCCCTCCCCCTCTTATTTCTCTTTCAGCGGATTCATTTTTAATCATCGCGGGGCTTTTAAGAGTTGTTGTTGTTGTGGCTTTCTTGTGTTGAGATGTATGGTAATGGGCAGCTAGCCTTTTTTACGATTGCACCGGTGGTCATTTGATGACCGAGATTTCTATTCATCGAACGATAAGCGCTCCTGTTTATGTTCTTGGGTTTCTCCTTCATTATTACGTGCCTTGAATTATTTGAAAAAGCAGCCTCACGTTTTTCTTTCAAATGGGTGCATCGATACGTGTAAAAAGCTTAGTTCTTTAGTGTCGGTCTGGCCGAGGGCATGGAAATATTTCGCCTTGACATTAGGTTGGTCGAGGCGGAATAGGGTTCTCTTGAATTCAGGCTTTTCAGTTGCCTGTGATTGTGAATTTTGTCGATTAACCATGAAATTGGCTTCTGGATATTGATGAGATGTTCTTGCTAACTGGTGGATTAGACATGTAACTTGGGAACAAAAAAAAAAATAAAGTCTTTCGAATTGCTTGATCATTGCTAGGGTGCTGCCAGTTTTATGAACAACCACATAGATCGTGAAGCTGCAGTGTATCTGGTTACGAAAAAAATCTATCCGCCTCTCTGTATTCTGTTCTGCAAGTGGTGTCTTCTTTGACTAATTACTGTGCGACGTGCTCTTCAGAACTCTTTCTGTTGTTTAGCCTTCTTTGGCTGATGAAATGGCCTTATAATACTATTTGTGCTTGCAGAGTTCTTTGCAAGTTCTTCGCACATGGTGCTTGTTTGAAAGGGGAGCACTGTGAGTATTCACATGACTGGACAGCTCCACAGAACAATGTACATTTCTGCTTCCATAGGCTTTTACAATTAACCCGGATCGATTTGCTGTATTTGCTATTGACCCACTTGATCTTTGCACAGGTTTGTACCTTCTATCAGAAAGGAATGTGTACTTATGGAAATCGATGCAGATATGAGCACGTCAAGGCTTCTCGTCCATGGTCCAGTGCATCATCCTCATCCTCATCCTCATCATTGTCGAGAACTTCCTCACAGCCCCCCATTTCAGGGTCTGTTCCTCAAGTCTTAACTTCTAGGAGTGGGGTACATTCCAGCTCCACTTCTGTAGAGGTTTCTTCACGAAGTAGACCTTTAGGTCCCCGTAACCAACCTGCATGGAATCAAGGCTTTGAGCAGCCTGATTATGTTGATGGCACTGACGTCATAGAGTCTAGAACTGTCAGACCAGCTGATCAGTCTATCTGCTCATTTGCTGCCGCTGGTGATTGTCCTCGTGGAGAAGCTTGCCCTCATATTCATGGAGATTTATGCCCTACATGTGGAAAACACTGCTTGCATCCTTTTAGACCCGAAGAAAGAGAGGAGCATATGAAGACTTGTGAGAAAAAGCAAAAGCAGCTTGAGGCATTGAAACTTAGTCAAGAAATAGAATGCAGTGTATGCTTAGATCGTGTTCTTTCGAAGCCCACTGCAGCTGAAAGGAAGTTTGGTATATTGTCAGAATGTGATCATGCATTTTGCATAACATGCATCAGGAACTGGCGTAGTAGCTCACCAACTACTGGAATGGATGTGAATAGTTCGTTGAGGGCCTGCCCAATATGTCGCAAGCTTTCTTACTTTGTCATCCCCAGTGTCATTTGGTACACCACAAAAGAAGAAAAAGAGGAAATTATCGACAACTACAAGGCCAAACTCAAGTAAGGACATATAAGTATCCTACATACAATTTATACATACATATATATTTATAATTGCGGAGAAATTTTCAGTTTCTTGTTGGCCAATCTTTGGTATTTTATGAGGTGAACTGAGAATATATCTAGCCTTATGGTTTCTGTGGACCGACCGTTAGTCATCTTTGGATTGGTTCCAGTAAATCTTGTCTGCAATTTGTTGAGATTTACAAGCAGTAATAGGTGAAAACTTTGGTCATTTGGACAATATGCTACAAGCTTACTATTTGCTTCTTGACTGCAAGGGATAGGAATACTTTCTGTGAAAAGTAACCATGTCGCTCTGCAAAATTTGTTCATGTTCTGTTTCTTTCTTCTTCTATTCTCAAATTGATCTCTCTAGACTATTGCTAATTTGCAGGTCAATTGATTGTAAGCACTTCAATTTTGGAGATGGAAACTGCCCATTTGGGACTAGCTGTTTTTACAAGGTAATGCAGTTCGAGCTTGAGAGTATTCTGATTTTATTATAGAGCTTGCCTTACCCTATGTATACTTAGGGTCCGTTCGTTTCACGGAAAATGAGCCATTCCCGAAAAATATTTTCCTAGAAGTCATTTTCCAGGAAAATAACAATATTTTCTAGTATTCGGCTAAAACTTGAAGATGTTTCGGAAAATATTTTCCGGTGTTCGGTAAGGAAAATATTTTCCGCTCACCAAAATTGGCAAGCGCGAGTTTGAGATCTATGAGCTTGAGGTTCACTTGGTTTAACAACTAGCCAAGAAAGAAGAAGATGGGAAACAAAAAAAAAAAAAAAAAAAAAAAAAAAAAAAGAAGAAAAAGAAAAAGGAAATTAAAAATAATTTGAATTAAAAAAAGAAAAAGAAGATTAAAAAATAATTCGAATGAAAAAAGAAAAGAAGAAAAATAAAGGGGAGGAGGAAGTCAGGATTTGTAGAGATGTGAGATAAGAGAGATCAAGTAAGGAAAATGTTTTCCACTTTTGGAAAACATTTTCCCTTACTTTAGAAGACTTTTTTCCTTTGAAGAAAAACATTTTCCTCAAGGAATTCATTTTCCGTGAAATGAACGCCGGAAAATCTGGAAAACGTTTTCCTGGAAATTATTTTCCGCAAAACGAACGGACCCTTAAAGTGAGGCTTGTTTGATGGAATTCATCTTTTGGCCGGCTGCTTTCTCCTGCCATCAATTGTGAAAGGATATGCATTTTCTCCACTTTCTTGGTGCCTGTTTTAGTTTGTCTCTTATAAGAAGATATCTCATTGGTAAAGTGAACATGGAGATACACACATCTGTTTATAATGTAGCTCTGCCTCTTTATTTCAGCTGTATATTGTTTGCAGAGTCATCTTCTGTTAGCTGAATTTTGTACCATCCAATTTATGGGCTAGTGTTAAGTGGGTTCTTTGCCAAGAAATTTCTTGTAATCGGCATGTTGTGATATTCAATTGATATTCCCAGTGTTCTTCACCATTTACCTCGTGAAGAATATATGCGCAGGGGTTGCTGTGTCTTACTATGTGGGGAACCATATTTTTTTCAGCCAAGTCTCCATTTGGAATGATTCTGACTGTCAACTTGTTCCTTTCAAATATTGCAGCTCTTGTAATTTGACTTCTATCTAATGCAAAAATTTTATCAACACTTGGGTTGGTTGTTTAACTCTTTTATTTTTTTTAGTTTTACAATATATAAGTATTGGAGCAAAAGTGGATAACTTTTTTGCTTAGAAAAGTTTAAAACAATACTGGGTTGATGGTGCTTTGCTATGCTGTATCTGCTTCTTTTTGCCATTGGGTGCAGACTAGTGACCTGACTTGTGGCACCTTGGATATGTGAATGTCATAGCAATCTTTATTTCTGCATGTTTGCCATCAGGAGCACCATGCAGCTTTAAGCTTTATACCTGAACTCATTCCCCTGTGCATCTAAATGACTCAGTAGGCTTTACAAAGGTATCAAAGAGAACAAGACACCCACACTGTTAATTGAGTGAGACTAATTTTATTTAGAAAGTAATATTTCATATTATCCTTATGTAGAGTTTGATTGCTGAAAATTATGTCTTCTTCCGACTGACTAGGATATGCAACCTCCCAATCCTTCCTTGTGGGCTTGGTTTGCTCATATTGCCAATGAAGAGCAGTTTTCCATTTATTTAGACTTCCAAGTTGGAGTTCCCTTGTTGCTATTGCACTGACTTTGTTTAATAGTAGCCTCTTGTCTGGAATTTCAATAATCCCTTAATTTTTAATTTCAATGGACTTCAGTCGAAATGGCCTTTCCCCAGGAAGAGGTGTATAATGATCAAGTTATTGTTGATTATTATGCAATTTTCTCCCATCTACTTTGGCCTATGTCAGTGCTGATAGTTGACAAGAAGAGGAAGAAGAGGTGGTGGTGTTTATGTATAATTCTTTTGGGTCCCATAGAGAGAACAAGCTTGTCTCCTGAGTAGTTAGTTGCATTGTTGTGGTCAAGATGAAATCTCGTCCTCATCTGACTTCTGTCCGTGGAACTACTTGTCATTTAATGTACGCTCATCCCAAAGATCTTTAGGCAATGGATAATACCCTAATGGGTATTGTGTTTGTTGTTTCCAGCACACGGTCAAGCCAGGGTCATACACATGGATACATCGCAGGCCACCTCCCCGCAGGCGCAGGCGCAGGCGCAATCCTGCAAATATGGATGCAATGTTTGGTGTTTTTGAGCATTTACTTTTTCTTGAGAGCCTTATGGGAGATGAAGACTTGGATTTCTATAATGTTGAAGACACCGATGACGATGATTTTATATCTATGGAGATGGCTATTTTATTGGCACGACTGGGAACTAACTCGGGTGATTCATCAAGTGATAGGGAGTAGAGGTCCTCGAGGTTCAGATTTTAGCCGGTTGTCATTGAGTTTGTTTTGATATTTGGAAGTCTGGCATTTTTGCATAAAAAAAGAAGATGAAGCTTGTAGTTTGTTCTCTTCCTACCAAAATTCTGTAATTATGAACCGTGAACTAGGTTTTAACTTGTGTGGGCTTTTTATTTGATTAAAGTCAGTGGTGTGAAGCTATGTTTGATTGGCATGAAAAAACATTTCCTTAACATTTCTGTGGAGGTGATTGGAAATTAATTGAGCTATGTGAGATTCTGCAAGTGTTTGTTTGGTTGTATTTTAATCCTAGTGTTCATGCCGCCAGGCATCTTGAAACCTTTGCTTTACGCCCATGCATCTCGCTAATATTTCTGAATATATTGGGAGAGAGCTGATGAAGCTATGAATTATGGGATGGGCATTCTATTTATTGGTGCCTCTACTGGATACATGCTACTTAGTGAAGATGCATTGATTGGATTAGCAATATCATGTGATTTGGCATTCTTGCAGACATGGAAATTTGGTGGTTTGTCTTTATTATATTCGTAGTATGTGTAGAGTTTCTATGCGATGGTTGATGGCTCTTTACCAGTAGATGTCCCTTTTCAATTTGAGTAGATCTGCAGATATCATGTGATGGACTTTAATCAGATTGTCAGAATGCCTATGTAAATGATGTTATGTGATTGCAGCATGCATACAGAGATGGACGGCTGGAGGAAGTTGTTTTGAGGCATCTAGGAGCTGAAGATGGAGAAACAGTGATAGCTAAGGATATTAGGTTTTTCCTTAGTACTCTTCATGTCTCTCTTTATTGTTTTGTTGACTATCATCTGCGGATGCTAGATCTAAATGCTCAGTTTTGGCCTTCAATTGTTTATTTTTTATTAGCTTTAGCCAAGTTTTGTATATCTTCAGGCTGTCGGACTTTCTTGGTGATCTACGGATTAGTTAAGCAGTGCCAGTAGTACATTCCAAGGGTGAGTTAATCCATTTTCCAGCATATGGTATGATAATCTCTCCGGTTGTAAGTCCCAAGTTACAATGAGTTTGCATTAACAACTGAATTTTCATTCCAACGTCAAACTAGCCTTTTTTTTCCTGGCCAGATGTTAGACTACCTTTTGTGTAAAATGAGAAGTCTTTACAGGGTAATGATAATGTTTTCGTCATTTTTGCAGGGTGATGCCTATTTGAAGTATTTGTGAATTTTCCTTATCTGTTGGCATGGCATCTCTTCATCAGTTGTTGAGGCGAGTTTGAATTTTAGGTTTTCCAGTTTTCCATATATTTCCGTGAGATTCTGATAAGAAAACGTTATGCTTCCCCAATTATAACGGTCTCTGCGGACTGCTTGATGATAATTTTCCACCTGGAGATAAAAGCTGTTGTTGTGCTTTCGAGGCACAAAGAGTTAAATGACTCTCACTGCCTGAAAGTGATACAAAGTCCATGTGAGCATGTCTCGTTTTTCTACAGTAGCCTAGTGCTTATACTGAATGTGAAAATGATACCTTTTATAAAGCTCGGGCAAGGACTTAGGTGGAAGGATCGCGGGAGCGTTAGGTCTTTGTTCTCTATACACCCTTGTTACAAGGCTTGTCGCTTTCTCGTCTTTAGACAGAAATAGAAGGTTCTTTGTCGTTAGTAGAAGCTTCTTCTGTCAGTGATGGCTCTATGGGGGATTGTTTTTGCTAATCTGATTGGCCGCTTCGTTTTTGTTTGCATCAGATGTGGTGTTGTCTGCCCCCGGAGGTTGAAATGGAATTAAAATTTGGATGCTTTGGACATGCGGAGTTCTACAATAAAGTAAATTGTATCTGGAAAAGAATAAGGGGGCGAAGAAACATGGGGAACGTATATGTACACATGTTGTTTGTTGGGCATGTTTTTCTCCATTTGGCTCTGATCTGTGCATGTTTGGTATTTGTTGCCGACACTTCACAGTCTGGAGCAATGGGATACTTGTAAAAGAAGTCTAGTGGTGGTATTGGTTTGGCTTCAAAATGAAGTCACGAAAGCATTTCTGTGTGCGCTAAAATTGATGGACCATTAGCAAAATCCCAATCCCAACAGCTTGAAAATGAGCAAACCGTTATGGTATCTGGGAGGAGCAGAAGCTGACCTTCGAAAATGCAGGGAATCCCCTGCATCTTGCAAGCGGGGGCGGCGGTTTTAATCTATTGGCAAACCGCTCTAATAATTACGTTAAAGAAAAAGATCGACTGAGGAATGACAAGAAATCACGGCTCTCGTATCTGCTTGGATTTGCCTTTGGTCGGCCGAAAAACATTGAATAGTGGAAATCGAGCTACGGTGTAGCAACAACAGATAATCATCATTAGGATGGGAGGGAAAACTGGACCGTCCGATCGAGCAAGGCAAATAGCTCGTGCAGAGTTTGGAGCAATCTTCAAGCTATAACATCACAATGGGACCTTTTTCCTAAGGGAACCACGTTGTGTAAGGGCCATTCTAGGAGCCTCCTTTTGTTGTCTGTGCCAAGCATTTTTGCAGTACCTACGAAAATAAAACTAGGACGAAAACTGCGTGTAATGAGAGTTTACTTCACCATCACACCAGAATGATTTTGTTCCATAATTTGCTAATGGGTCGCTTTAGCAAATACCTAATTGTTAACCACATATCGTTTATGAAAATACTAGTTTTATTTTGCACTTTAGCAGATAAGCTTTCGAAATGATCTTAGCAATATCTCTGCTCAGTTCGATCGGCAATTATGAAGAGAAGAATGTGAATAATAGAACGAATGTAACCTTTGCCAGGGCAGTAAATGGATGACTGCGAACGAATTGAAATGTGGTTTGCCGAACGATCGTGGTTCACTTCATTCGTAGAATCGCATGCCATGAGCACGCAATAAGAAACGATGGAATGCCACCACAAACTCGTGAGATTCGAACAAGGTTGGTTCACCTGGCCATGCCAAAATTAGCCCGGCCCACATTGTCGTTGTTTTATTGAACCCAAAATGATAGAGATAGGGAGGCATTCCAGGAGCTATGAATTGGGGTTCGGGAGAGTCATTTGCTTCATGACCTTCAGACCCGCTGTGAAGAGGGAGGTGAAGGCATCCATTTTGGGCTTGGGTAGAGATATCCCCACTTCTATCCCTCCTTCGACATCTCTGCTCTCGTGCAACGAGATGGCCCTGCTCTTATCGATCGATATATCCTCTATCTTCCTGGGCCTTCCCCACCCGAAATCCGTGTCGTACAGGTCCACTTTGGGTGACCCGGCGACGGTCACATGGAGCTCCGACTCGGAGAAGGCCCTCCAATCCGAGATCCACCGCTCCGCCTCTGCGAAAAGGTCCTTGTCCAACCTCTTGACCGTGCTCCCCAGTGCATTCGCGGCGACGACGATGCCGGTCTCTCCCACCAGCTCGTGGGCCACAGCCTCGGCCCGACCGAACCCGACGCAGTTGCCAAAGTAAGAAGCGGGTACGGGATAGCCCAAGCGGGTGAGGCCGCCGGCGATGAATCCGAAGTAAACCGGGCCGCGATGGGTGGGTCTGGGATCGTTGTTGTGGGCCTGAAGGGATAAATGGGCTTTCACCCAAACGACCCAAAGGAACGCGCAGGTGAGAACGTAAGGTGACAGATGGGGTGGGTGGGAGAGATTTCCGGCGTCGCATTGAGAGAGTATCCACCTTCGGATGCACGCCATGTCAGTGGTGCCCACAACAAAAGTGGACCGGACCATGTCGGGGAAACCAACGCCACCATGCACTGGCGAAGGAGGGGCCTGCCATTTGCAGTTCCACCACTCGAAGAGGAATCTGTGGAGGAGGCCGCATGGATCCCTGAGGACCGTCCGCTCGTAGTAGGGAGGGTTGCTGAAGAACCCGCGGAGCGGTGGGTGAGGAGCGGGAGAGGAAAGCTGGAGGGAGAGAGAGGCCCAGGCCTTGAGGAAGAGGTTGAAGGTCCGGGCGTCGGCGACGACATGGTGACAGGCGAGCCCGAGGCAGAGGCCGGAGTTGGGAAAGACCGTGACTTGGGCGGCGAACACAGGGATCGGGGCGTCGGAGGAGGAGTCGGAGATGGGGGGCAAGGAAGGGACGAGAGGGTGGAAAAGGGCGGCGTCTCTGGGGCGGTGGGTGGAGAGATGGCGAAACACGTCGTCGTCGTCGGCGGTGCAGGTGGCGGCGGTGAGGGAGACGGTGGGGGAGGAGCAGAGGAGGAGGGGAGGGCGAGGGTGGGGGTGGGGGTGGAGAAGGAGGCGGGCGGAGAGAGGGAAGGAGAGGAGGAGGGAGCGGGAGAGGGAGAGCTTGAGGAGAGGGAGGGTGGTGGAGGAGAAGTGGGAGAGGGAGTGGGGGTAGGCGTAGAAGAAGAGGGGCTGAGCTGGGGGGAAGAAGAGCCAGGGGATGTCCATCATGCTCAGCCCCGCCTCCTCCGCTCTCTCTTCCTCCAGCCGTCCGGTGGTGGGTGGACTGATCTCGCAACGCTCCACCACCTCAACATCAACACCCATGTTGCCTCTCTCTAGAGGATTGACGGAGGTGAGGGAGTTGAAGTTTTTTTTTGCTTTGAGCTACAAGTAGTAAAGAAATGGATGAAAGGTCAGATACAGTTCCTGGACCTCACCTGTCCTTACTTTATTCGATATTTGTGTTAGCTTCTGGTTCAGGACCACCTGCGCTCCCAAAGACTAGCGGAAGCGACGGGCCTGCATGTTAAGCTTTTCTCTTCCTTGATCTTTTGCTCTTTTGCTAAAAAAAAAAAAAAAAAAAAAAAAAAAAAAAAACTGAAATTCATTTCCTAACATCAACTAATTTTTCTTATTTCATAGAATAGAAAAATAGTTTGAAAATAGATTTAAAACTTAAATAAGAAGTTCTTATTTATGAGAATAATTTCTAAAAGTAAGTTTTTCTCTTTTTTTCTTTTTTCTTTTTTTCTTCTTCCCGTCGAGCAACAAGAAAAAGAGAGGGAGAAAAGAAAAATATAAAAAAATTATTAAAAAATTTAAAAAAATCAAACGTTATAAAAAAATTATGGGTCATACTAAATACATTTATATTCTTATAGAAATTTTGTGTAGTTATTAAATATGTTTTTTTTAATCTAGAAATTATTTCAGGAACAAAAAAAAAAAAAAATAAAGGATTATTTCTCGAAATGAAAATATTAGCAAACCTACTCTGAGCGGAGTGAAGCGGAGACGAATTCCCATGCTTTCCATGTGGAGGTGGTAAAGGGAAAAAGACAAATACGCTCCGCCGGACAGTACTACTCGGAGAAAATATCAAGAAAATGACGTAAAAGAAGCGAATCAAACATCGATGGCAATAATGGCATGCCCAGTCTAATCATCCCCCACGCGGCTTCCCACACATCATCATCATCATCATTATAATTATTGACTCCGACCGACGGAGGCCTGCTCGCTCGGCTTCACATATAATTCAGCGGCAAATGACACAAATGGGCCTTGCAGGACTCCCGCTCCCCACTCCCGTGTACGTAAAGCCTCCGTTATACATGCAACCTCCTCCGGAAGAGTCCCCAGGCCTGCATATCTGTTTTCCAGAGCGCTTAGCGAGTTCGGCAACACCCAACCTCCCCGGAGTCACGACCTTTGTTGGTTGTCGTCGATCCCGATACATCATTTCTTTACCATGGAGATGAAGAAGATGGCATGCGCACTTCTGTTCCCCACTCCTCTGTGAGAGCCATCATGGCTGCCACCGAGCCTGAGCTGCCGCTACCTTGCCCGCAGTCTGCTCTTTGGTGGATGCCTCCCTCGCGTCATTCCTCGCCTCTACAACTTGCGTTAGATACCATTTGCCAAAAAAAAAAAAAAATAAAAAAAAAAAAAAAGAAGCGGAAAATCGAGAGGGATGGTATTGGATCGGAGAGAAGGGGAATGATAATTGCTTCGGCGGAATACGTATTTTGCTGGAATGGCGAAATGAACGCTATGGTTTCATTCTTCTTGCGGGCCGTTGGATCCTTGTTTCGTCTTCTCGTGACAAAGTCCGCGTCAAGCATTAAGCAATTCATGGTGTTGATGTCGCTGGGGGATGTCGATCCAAGCCCAAGCCCAAGCCCAATCCCTGGCCCAGTAAAAGGACATGCAGTCCATAATGTCTCCGAAACAACAAATACAAACGACTCACGACTCCTTCCCTTCCTTCTTCCTTCCCTTCCAATTGATCTCCGCCGGCTGCTGCAGCGGCGATGTCGGCTCTGTTAGCCCGGAGGTGCAGGGGCTCCAAGATCAAGCTCCTCGCCGCCACCCTCCTCCCTCCATCTTCCTCCATTAACCCCCGCCCTCCTCCTCCCTCTCGGCCTGCCCTTCCCCACGACCGCCCATTCCCTCAAACCCCGACCTCCCTGTCCTCCCCTCTCACCGCCATCATCATCCCCATGTCCATCCTCCCCTCTGCTCGTTCCTTCTCCCGGCCTCCTCCTCGCCCTACTACTCCACCACCGCCTCTCCCCCTTCCGACAAACCTCCCCACCCGACCGCCTACCCCAGCCAAAACCCCGACTTCAAGCACCAGGAGATCGAGGGCCCCACGGTCGAGCGGGACCTCTCTGCTCTGGCCAACGAGACCCGCCAGGTGCTCGAGGATTTGATGAAGACCCTCTACAGCTCCAGCAAGGCGATCGCCGCTCTGGGTCTCGCCCAGCTGGCCCTCGGCGCTTGGATCTCCTACCTCACCCGCTCCTCCCCCATCTTCGAGGCCTCCCTCCTCGGCTGCGTCGCCTTCGGCTTCCCCTTCTCCCTCGCCTTCCTGCTCCGCCAGTGCGTCAAGCCCATCTACTTCTTCTTCAAGATGGAGCAGCTCGGCCGCCTCCAGATCCTCACCCTCTCGCTCCAGGCTGCCAAGAGCTTGAACGTCTTCTTCGTCCGGGCTCGCGGGGTTTCCTATTTTTGCGTTGCGGCTCTCTCCTTAGGTGTCTTGTTCACTTTGCTCTCCAAATGACCCCCTCCCTCTCTCTCTCTCTGTTTTTTTTTTCTTGGCATCCTTTTCGTTTCCCTGGCTTCTCATATCTATATACACAGCACACGATTAATGGGTTTTTACCAAATGGCTGGTCCTTCCCTCTTACATAATTTTGTGAGGAGTAAGAAGCGCCAGAGGTTTCTGGCTGTGTGGCCCCTGACTGTTGTGGAAACCATATATAAGTTGCCCTCAAAATCAAGTCCCTACTTGCAATTGCGGGTTCATTCTGTCGAATTTTGTAGCCTGTGAGAACTGCCTACTCAATATGCTTTCTGATAGATGGTCTTTTTACTCTATACTTGCTTTAGCGTCCTGTGGTGGCAGTTGAAGATGATGACAAATATATGGCTGCATACATTGTCCTAGCTTTTTTCTGTACAGTTTTGCTGGATGTGAAGCATTATGCTAGACTGGACAGATTGCCTAACCGTTATGCATCCTCCCTAGACATCCAATTAGTTGCCCTCATTGTAAAGTAGCAAGCTCTGGATCAACCTTCCGCCAGTAGATGTGGATATCCATAGTTATTCATTCGTCTCTGTCGTTGCTTAAATATCTAGTCTTCTTTATTATAGTATTAGTGGTAGTGAGATATCATAAGGTGCCTTATGCAATGGCTGCCTTTTGACGCGATTCCTCTTGTTATCTCTGTGGGTGTTCCGCAAGGCTGGCAGAGGGCCAGTATATGTCCAAGTCTCCTCTGTCTCTCTTTAATGAGTTAAAGCTGCAGTGGCAACTTTCAAAAGCAGATAAAAACTGTTCATTTAGGCTGATAGATTACATTTCATGGCATAAACATGATGTCTTTGCATCATTGCGTGTTCAATGGGGAGCACCTAGTCTTTGTTTTGAGTTCGCCCAGAAGTGGCATTTGGCAATACTCTTGAGTGACTGGATATGATTGTGTAAGAGTAGAGGTTAAAGGTGGTTTGCCCGACTGCTGGGCATGCCCCTCAACTCTAATGATTGTTTGCTCTCCTTATTGAATTGTTCGTTGTATGTAAGGTTCTTGGGAGTGTTAATAAACGTACCGGACAAGGCTCTGGACAATCTTCTTTCTTCTCTGTAGTTTGTACCACTCTCGTGCAAATGGTCCCTTACACATCAAATGGGCATCGCACCACAATGTGAGGCAGAATTTTCCCATGTTCCCAAGGCATGAAGTCAAAATTAATCATGCTGCATCTTTTCTGATCACGAGGTTATGACCTTACGAGTATGTATGTTTCGTCCGCTACATTTGACAAGTCATGGCCCCATTTCATTAAAAGAACTGAAATGGTAAACACGATACTTGCGTTGGTCGTGGGGACCTTTGTACACTTAAGGGCATATTTACTACAGCTTAGATGGGTGTACCAACTCCGAGTGGACATCATTGTCTATGTGCTAGATTACACGAACCATTCCCAGTGAACTAGCGGGAGTATGGGACATTGATGGTTGTGATCCCCTCATTGACCGCAAAATCTTCTGTTACAAGTACTGTCTCCTCTGTTTTATCATTCCACTTGACAGAACAAGTCATGCCCAGAAAATCTTGGGCAGAGCGGCAACTAAGGAACTTCATTTGCACAGAGACCATAACAAACTCAACTGATTCCAACCATTCAGCATCATGTCTCAACGGACGTGAAGAGGCATCATCCAAGCTATAACTACGATGCGATGATAGTAGTTGTTCTCAGTCTCGACTAGATCCCTGATAGATGACAAGCTACCTTAAGTTGACATCCAATGTATTCGGCTTCAAACGTCCCAATGGTTGTAATGACACGAAGAAGCAACAAGTGCAATGTTGCCGTTGTCTCTCATCTAGATGCAAGAAAACTCGCATGGACCGCAACTAATGGATAATGTCCGGCTGAGACGGACTAATAAATGTGGACCGATACGTTATCACGTCTCATCCCAAGATGCCAAATGGATATCACAGTTTGTTTTCAGTGACATGGCAACTAATGTCACTACAAAATGCACATAGCGGTTTAAAAGGTGCGAGATAGGGTGTGAATGGGCACTGCATCTCAGCAAAACATCCAACAGGCCAGATTGCATTTTCTTTCTGCCATCTTGCATCCGCTAAACCTCACATATGTATTGACGAGTGCAAGCAACCTTATAATCAAGTAAATAGGCAGGGCAAAAATAAGAAATAATTCTTTCCAATTTTTGTAGGGAGCCATATTGAAGTGGCGTTCCAATATATGAACGTGCATTTCGGCAAATCATCTTCCTCTCTGTTTTTTTTTTTCCTTTTTCACATCTTTCTACTTTTTTACCATCCATAAATTCTAAAAACAAGAAGAAGCTGGTCCAAGTCCTTACATCAAAACAAGAAACCGAAGAGACCTACCAGTCCCTATCCCTATTCACATATTACAATCTCGTCTCTTCATATAAATTGGGAAGAAAAAACCAAGCCGCCAGTGAATTACCCAGAAACATCACTTATGCCAAAATCGCATCAACGCTTTCCGAAACCCTATATCCTTCAGTTGGAAGATCAAAACTTTCTACGACCCAAGAAAGATGATGTCCCTTCATGACACGCCTTGCCTAAACATTGCAAGTATAAAGCTGTGTTTCAAATTCGAATGGAACTGGATTGAGCGGCTTTAATTGTCTCAGAGAGAAACAAGTTGAGGCATTTTCTGCCATTAACTTCCTCGAGCACAACTTCACCAAAAAACTATGTTCCGCCAGTGTTCTCACTAGGTTTCGATTCGGTACGCACGTAGGTAAATCTCCGGGCACCGAAAAAGGGGATGCTATTGGCAGCAACACTACTCCCACCTTCTGCAGGAGTGCCCTGCGCATCCCGCTTCCACTGCAAGCTCCTTGCACCAGGTCTGATGGGCAGACGAGACCGGAATGCACCTGGAGTTCCTCTTGAAAAAGGAACTCTGGAAAACCTTGCATAAGGAGAGGAGGCCCTTACAAGCCGTGGCCAGGTCATTGGAGAAACCTTCTGAAGAGTAGTATTCCGCTTTACAACCTGCAAAAAAACATAGAATAAGCAAAAGAGGAAAAAGTTGTTTCCAGAAGCAAGTATTTGAGGAAAGGAAGAATTAAATACAAGAATTTTCCCCATAAAAGTGCTAAAGAGACGCATAAATAGACCCCAAACATGGACCAATGAGCATCCACCAAAGACACTGCAGCGCCCCATCGATTTTTTTAAGTGTTACCACTTGACAAGATCACCCATACTAAAGAAACTTCTACACACTTAACAGCAGCAGTCAGCAAAATATGATGGGGCCTTTCATGTAACACTCCCCTATGCTCACCAATAGCCAGCTTGTAGCCAGTGCTAGCACTCTGAATAGTTCCTCAAACTCCACCAAAAATGAAGAACCAAGAACATGCTCAAGGGACCATAATGATTGTTTAGCAAGGGAATGCAATCAACAGAGGCCAGATGCTTTATGGTTCACATGACTACGTGTTTGCAACAGAAACTGAGACAGATCATAGCACATGACAATTGTATAGAGTCCTGAATGAGTACCCTGAGAACCCGTGACATAAAGGATGACCCATCCAAAGAAAGTGCACCATCTGCTGCCTCTTTCTTCGTGAACTCCACAACAGCTGATCTGCTTAGTAATGTGCACCAAGTAAGAAACACAGACGAAAACAATATCGCTCCACAGTTAGCAGAACTTTGAGTTCAAATCAACAAAATGAGACAGCAAAGGCATTCAAACCGCTTACCCTATTGGTTGTCCAGTCGCTGCATCAGTATTAATTATCACTTTCAGTACTTCACCAAATTTATTAAAGTGCTGAGAAAGACTATCCTTGGTGGCAGCAGTATGAACCTGCACATGAATGTATGACCATCAGTGAGAAGCTTACTTTGAAAAAGGAAACATTTACTAAGGACCCAAAAGTCGATTATTACATTGCTCACAAAAACAGTCCGAGAATCGGTGTCCTCCAAAGAACGAGTTGCAGAATTTAATCCTGCAAATTAGCAAACAAACAAAAAAAAAAAAAAATCAAAAAGAAGAACAAGAATGGATCTAACTTTCCAATTTAAAATAAACTGAAGCTGAAAATATGTAGCATAAACTTTTATTGAAAGCACGATTGTTCAAATCCTGGAGGAACAATCAATTCAAATAGTTTGCATATCATATGATAGATAGACTGGTAATATTGGAAAGAAATGAAAACCCACCAGGAGTTGATGATAGCATTTTCTGAGAGTCTTTGAGAGCATCTGCAGCAGATTGTGCCTGTAGATCATTAACACCCCAGAGACCAACAGTTTCAGCACAAATAATGAGCAGCTAATGGATGCTTACTACTAGGAGAAAATAAAATTGGAGACTCGAATGAGCATCTTACATTTCCATTAGCAACAGTGATGTGCTTGTTGTTTCCTATGACCTGGCCATCAGATTTCTTTGCCACTGCCAGACTTCCTCGTGGAGGGTGCTGGTTGTCCAGCTTAGTAGCATCATGTCCAGCATGTTGATGAGGAGGGTTCCGTGAATTTGCATTCACAGGAATGTTAGCCATCTTATGGGAAGAATTAGCTGTCACAGGCAGCTGCTCCATATTCTTTTTCCTTTTAAAGCTAATATCTTCTTCAGCGGTCTCTGATATACTGTACTGCATCATCATTGAATCTTCATGCCTGCTTCCACCATGTACGTAAGTCTGAGGAAGATCAGAGTGCCTGGGAACTTTTAGTTCATCACGCCCTTCATTGTCTGATATATAGTCATATCCAAGAGTGCTTTCCCTCTCCATCATCATCATATCCCCATCATAGCTTTCATCATAGTCCAGTCTTTGAGGCTTACTTGAACCGGAATGCTCTAAAGTTTGGTCAAAGTCTTCGAATTCTTCATCTTCAACTGCGGCAACTTCTCCAACAATCTCAGGCTCTGAAACCGGCACTCCACGACTTAGTCTATCGAATACATTTCCTGAGGGTTTTACTTTCCGCACATCTCTGGCAGCTTCTGCCACAGCTTTAATCACTGTTGCCATGGGATTTGGCACCCTTGCGACTGATCGGACTCTTGGAGGCCGATCAACTACATCTTCGGAGGACGTTGAAACCACAGAACGAAGTCGCTTCAAAGTAGACTCTCCAGCAGAGTCGGAAGGTCGGGAAGTTGCCACAGCATCTCGCACAGCAAATTGCAACAACCGCCTAGGAGCATCAATGATTTGAGAAGTCGAGTCCCTCTGCAGAGAAGCAAATCGGATCATTTTCCTCAAGATATACAAAAGCAGGCAAAGTAACTCTTGAGAGAGTAGGAAGAAAAACTATAAAGATATATTATTCGATAAATATATCCACAGAAAATCGCATGATCCACTGAAAATATACTGTCCACTTTGAATAGGGGAAGCCCATTCGGTAGTAAAAATTCAGAAAGTTCATAAGCCTGAGGAGAAGATATGAAAGGCACAGCAGAAATGGAAGAGCGTTTGAAGAGCAGAACCATTGCAAGCAAACTAATAAAAAAGATGGACAATCAAACCCATTTCTCGATTCAATAGAAGCTAAAAGAGTTAAATAGGATCTCAAATAAGGAGAGATATTTGAAAAGCAGGTCCAGGAAGATTCACTAAGTCAATTCGATAGCTCCTAGAGTCCAAAAGGTAAGCGAGGTAAAGAAAGTAACTAGTTAGCTCTAACAGTACGCAAGATCTCCACGTAGGAAATAAGGGAGAAATTGTTTCGATTTAAGGCGGATCCCTTCTTTTTTTGCATGAGTAAACATCCAATCAAAAAGGTCATCTGTTTTTTTTTTTTTTTTTTGGTTGGATGCCTTAATTCCTTCATTTTCAGAAATTTTCTCCCATAGAAAAATGAATTGATTTTAAAGCGACTTAAGTATTCTTTTAATGTCCCAATCCAGAATTCGCATTGTTACACGATCCAAACTCCTATATTCTATTCGATGGGCTCATTCGACTCAAATCGTTCGCATGGCTCCCAAGTGATAAAGGAAGGAAGAACTCATCTTTTTTTTTCTTTTGATTACCTTTCTCGCATATGTCTATATTCATCTGGACCCCTTAGAGGCTCTAACCAGGGTCTGGAATGAACGTATAATCATGGCATCGACTCGATCATCAGCTTATAGATTAGAAGTTCATAATTCAAGGCAAGGACCATGACCTGAGAGCCCATTAGACACTAAAAGGAAAATCCCTCCTCACATAATTGGAGGTTGCGCATAGGCAGGCTCCACATTGCATGAAAGAGATAATGACAATGAACTTTTGGCCATTAGCAAAGACCTGATCTAGAAGAATAATTGAAGGGCAGACCAATTGATAGCACATAACAGAGATAATTTATGTCATAAGCAGAGATTATCTATTTATTAAATAACACCTTAACACTGTGGATTCTGAGAACTCCCCTCCCACACCTCCCCCCCAAAAGAAAAAAAAAAAAAACTGTAGATTCTGGATTCTGCAAAAACTAGCCTTTGGGGCAAATGAACCGCACACTGAAGAAAAATGACAAGCTCACTACCTATATGAACAGAAATATCTGCATCTAAACGTAACTAAAGAATGTTAAAGAATTCCCATAGAAGTGTTGATTAAATGAAAAGTTCCAATTCATAAATGTCGCTCTCCTATTTCTGTATTTTGGAATTCTATAATTTCACTAAGGAGGCATAAAGGGGTGCCAATATGCATAGGAAAAGAAATTCAGCCCCTGCGGACAATTCTTATGAAAAAACCCCTTTAGTCTGCAGTGGATGATCTTTAGCCAGAGTACAATGCTAATGTATACAATCAGTAAAACAGTCCTTCAGTCCTTCGAGAAACTGTCGGAAGAATGCAAAAGAGAGTAAAGCAGAGCATGACGTACAAAATGGAAATATGTATGATTGTGATTGTATCAGAGAATCAAGCACCTCATTTCAGTTCCTTCTGCCCTCAAGTCAAGAAGGATAGCAGAGATCATAAAAAGAAAGGTAGGAAACCTAAAACATCAGTAATAGGGAGAAGACTAATGGTTTGAGGGGAAACATGACTCCAAGAGATTAGCACCACTGACAATCCAAATTAACACCGCTCAAACTTAGTGTTAACTAACAAAATATCCTCTAACTAGCCCCATGCAAATATGGAAATTGTTTAGATAAGGCAAGTAAATGCAATTTTGCAACAACAGTCCTGACTTTGATACTATCGTTCATGAGTAGGCTATGCAAGATATGGACATAAGCTACCTTCAGCTAAAAACATGGATAGGCACACACCCTAGGTGCCAGTTGATCAATATAATTAGTTCAAGAAAAGGAGGCAAAAGCCAAGACAGATGCTTTAAATGGCATAAGAATGTCGAGTAACTTGCAAAACTGAAGCTTAGAAATCACACACCTTTAAATACTGCCGTTCATCGGGTCGGCTCCTTTTCCGCTGCGTTGCATGTTGAGGAGAAATGGATCGTCTCGCATGATGGTCCTTGTGGTGAGATTTTGCCTCCTCATGCACATGCCTGTTCTCTGAGCTCCTGAGAGGAGGCGGTTCACCAGCATCCCCCATTAGTCCTTTCCATTCCCTATTGCGGCGACTTCTCAATAAGTTACTCGATTTAACCTTTTCAGATTCAGCATCTGGGTTTTGAGAATCTGGTCTGTCAGGTAGTTCCTCTGACAATGGTTTCTCATGTAAATCATTGACGTCAGGTTCCTCAGCCTTTATGTACAGATCCAAATTGTTGGCCAAATGATCCCACAACCTGACAAAAGAAAATGGAAAACATCATGTCAGGGGGCAATGTGGGGGGAACTGTTCAATTGCATGGATTGACAATATCTAAAGGAAGAAAATAAAGGCTACCAAGATATGAAAGAATCGCTATCCTCTCCCAAGAAAACTTCCAGCTCATTCCTTGCTTCATCTTTGCGCCTGCCATTCCTCAATAAGACAACAACGTATTCCTGCCAAAGCAGATCAACAAGTTAAACAACACACCGACAACGACAACATTCAGCCACCATGGTTGTAATTGAAAACGGGAATGTATAGCTAGAAGATGAGCTGGGGGTCATCAACCCTAGTTTGAGAAAATCATTTTACTGAGACGAGAATGCCATCAAGTCGCAACGCAACAGCCAGAACACCAAAGTGGGAATAGGACGACAAGGTCGAGATACGAAATATTGGTAGAGAGGAAACAAAGAAAGAACAGAATCTAATTTTGCAATATCACATCAAGAGTGTACGAGACGAATAAACTCTAAGAATGAGAAGGCCTGCGATGACGATGACGAGGACGAGGACGATAGACCAGAAGATGATGAATCGAGAATCTATCTCTGTATCCAAACATCTATAGAAATGAAGAGGCAGGCAATCAGCTATCGAATTCCCTAACACGACGTGTCCCAGATAGTAATGCTCTCAGCGCAACACTCCAGTCACAATTCTAAATCGAGCAGTAGCATTCGAGACGGAAACGAAGTGATTCTACGGAGGAGATAGAAGAACAGAACGAGCAGACAGGAGGGCAATTAAGGCGGACAAAAAAAAAGAGAGGGAGGGAGGGAAGAGAGAGAGAGAGAGACCACGAGAGTGTCGTCGGCGTAATCGGGCATGAAGTCCTTGAGCTTGAGCTTGACGGTCTCCCAGAGGCGGGCGGCACCCTCGCCACTGAAGCTGACGTTGAAAGTGCGATCATCATCAACTCGATCCATGGCTTCCCCCGCAGCCGCCATCCGGCGATCAAACCCTAGAACGAAGAGGACCGAAAGAGAAACGGCAGGAGGGAGGGAGCAGTTAGGCCCCGAGGAATCGGGCGGCGGAGGAGAGGCACGGGGAAGAAGGAGCCGAGGAGACGCCGGGGCGTGGCTGTGGCGGTGGCGTTGGCGTCGGCGTCGGCGGCATCTACGGAGCCGCGCCCAGCCCAGTGGGAAATGGAGAGAGATTTGGTGCCGTCGGAGATTGCGACCAACCCAACCAAACGTAATCCCCAATAAATAAAGAAGAGCCTCGAAATGGGAAATTAGGAAACGCACACACGCTTTTTGCTTGATTTCATCGGTGCTGTGATGCTGTGCTTTGCTTCCCCTCTGCCTCCCCACCCTCTGCCTTGCCGAATGCAGCAACAGCGCCCCAAAAGCAGATGCACCACCGTAACCATCGAGAGAAGAAGGGCCCATACACCAGAGCCCATCAATCATATTGGGCTCGATCCAATGGGCCCAGTACGATCGTCCCGCAAGTCCGCTCGGCCCATTCACCGTTTCACCATGTTCATCTCTTCCTCCTCTAGGAGCTCCCCTGAACCTTGCCGGGTAAGCTTTTGAAATTGCCGCCATGTCCTGACTGGATCTCAAACGTTGCTTCCTTCCGACTCCATTTCTACCTGCCCCCAATTCTACCATCAGCCATCCTTTTAAGCGTCTGACCGAGGCTTCGCATCGCCGCCGCCGCCGCCGTCGTTAGCTTCCTCCGCCGCCGGTAAGTTTCCCATCCCCTTCGTGTCATTCCGTTCTCGAATTCCTCCTCTTTCCGCAATGCGCTGGAGTCAGCTTCCTTCGCGCGCTAGCCTATTTCTGGATCGCGGATCTTCGAGAGGTGTGTGTTAATGGCCCAATGATAAGCAATTCCTCCGTTGTTTTTACTCAGAGGAAGAGGCACATTTCGCGTTCTCCGCTTTTAATAGAAGAATGAGCATTTGGCGTTGGCAACAACGAGCCCTAACCCTGAGGTGGTCTTCCTCTTCCTTCAGCTAGGGTTTCGATTCGAACCTGTTTCTTCCTGATTCGGGGAAATCCTGTGCTCAGCCACCGTCCCACGACGGTCCGCTTCTTTCTTCTCGTGCCGAGTGTCTTAGCTCAACCGTAGTTCTCTAAGTTGCAAGTACCGTATTTGGTGCACTGAGTATATGCATTGTCATGACAATGAATGTGATTGTAAGGGAAATTGGCACGTATTCATTCCTTTCAAAATTTCTCTCTTTCCCCTTCTGTCTTTCTTTGTTCTTCCTCCTCCCTGTTGTTCATCCCAAGTGCTTCTCTTTTCTTCCGTGATCAGCTGGAGTTAGCTGCTGAGCCATAGTAATGTACGAGCATGTGAAATGTGGACACTAGAATATCCCGTCTGTGGTTGATATTCTTGCCACGATAGATGATGTGGCACTAGTCAGAACATCATTGGATTGTGATTCAAGATTATAGAAATGCGTGGATCCACCAGGTTACACTAGGCCTGTGAAACTATCATTTAAGGCAGTAAATATCGCTCTCGCTCCCCTTATTCATTCATGGTCTAAACAATGCAGATATTTGGCCAATTGGTAGTCCCATCTGAAGCATTATTTGTATTGGCTCTCTATTTTCGGACTTCGATTTGGCCTTTTTTATGATCTGCTCGAGCCCATGGTATTACAGGCTTTGCAGCTTAGGATGCTTAGATCAGCTGTCTATGGCTTTGTGCGATGAAGAGTCCAACTTGTCACAATACCCTGCATGTGTCGATTGGTGTCTTGCTTCTTTAATTTTATGTTTTGACTGCTCGTGTGCTTAACATTCGCTGTCTCTCCAGATGGACAAATACGATGATAACTCTCCAAAAGTAGGGATTTCCTTAGACCATGATGATGTTAAGTATGTCTCAGGCCTTAGCACTATATTGGTCGCCTCCATTCAGGAAGCTAAGGACAGAATATCTCAGATAGAATATATATTCTGCAGTCAACTTTACCCAAATTTCCAGTCGAAATCCAGAAGCTTGCAGAAAATTTACTCAGAGGCCATGGAAGCTGCTGAAAATGCATGGAAAGAGAAGGAAAGTAATCTGTTACTTCAAACAGAAAAACTCTTGCTGGAAAAGGAGCAGGTCAGCAAAGAAAACCAGTCTCTGAGAAAGGAAATGGCGAAGCTGTCTAGGGATCAGGATGAGAGGTCGAAGGAGTTGGCCGATGAACAAGAGAACCGGCAACTTAAAATTGACAAGCTTGAATCTGAGCTTCAACTAAAGACTAAGGAAATTGATGAGGGGATAGATCTCCAGCAAAAGTTACTGCAGTTAGTTCAATCGAATACTTCTGCATTAGCTATCAAAGGGAAAGAAATAAAAGAGCAAGAAGAAAAGACAAGAGCCCTTCTTGCTAAGCAAGAAAATCTGGAAAATATGGTTAAGGCACTTAAAGAAGAAGTCAGAAAGAAAACTGAGGAAGTAATCACGGGAAAAGACTTGCAAGCAAATTTAATGAAGAAGATGGAGTCACAAGCGTCTGAAGTTTTTGATCGAGAACAGCTGTTGCTCCATTGCGAAAAAGAAAAAGAGATACTGATGACCAGATCAAAATGCTTGGAGGAGAAAATAAGCGAGCTTGAGGAAGAGCTTAGGAGAAAAGCCCAAGAAGATGTTGGAAGGAAATTGAACGAAGAATTGCCTGAAAAGAGTGATTTGGGTCATTTAGATGGTATGATTAATGAGAAAGAATCGCAGCAATTTGAAGAGAGACAATTTTTATCGTGCAAGGTGAAGAATCTAGAGGAGAAAGTGAATGATTTGCAGGCGTGTCTTCGACAAAAGAGCAGCCATACTGAAGGAGGTTCGGAAGAGAATCTACTTCAACTGGTTAAATGTAAAACTTCAGAATTATTGTCTGAGAGGAAGAAGAAAAAGGATTTGTTTGATGCCTATAAAAGGCTGAAGTCTCAATACAATTACCTCCGTACAAAGCTTGGTCTTATAAATGAGGATAAACTTCCACAAAGCAAGTCATTTGAGGAAGAGGACATAATGAGGTGCCCACAGAATCGACCTTCGGCATCCTGTAAGACTTCTGTTCTTTTTTATCCTGGCAGTGCATGACAATGACTTTGAATGGCTTTTATTGGGTTTACTGAAACATTCATTCCATCTTCGCATCTGGATTTTAAAGTTAAGATGTTTTCGATCAGGACTCCTTGTACTATTTGGGTATACATTTGGAGATGTTTGTTGTAGCATTCATGCACAGGCGTCAAAGTTGCGTGGCCTTGGCAGTAAAAGCTTTTTCTTTTTTTCCTTCTTTAGTTTTGGGGTCCCACCCCCTGTAATTGGCGTCTCTTAGACCCCACTTGCGCATGTCCATTTAGGCGGCAATCAAACTCTTCACCTCCTACTGCTGACTTTACCTTGTATTGCAGGCCTTGAAAATGGTGATCTGAACACTGCTGCTTTTGGTTGTGGGTTGAAAGTGAAAGAGGAGATCAGTGTTGAAGATCACTTAGAGGCTGACAAAGGGATTGGACCTATAAAGAACTCACGTTCCCTCTCACCCAGCTCAAAGTACATTGCATCAAAATTTCAAGTTGGTGAAAAATCCGCAGCCGCAGCGGGCACAAAGCGCAATGCATCAGATTGGAGAGATACTAGGTCCAATCAACCTTTAGGAGGGCCTGATCCTCATGATGATTTTCTGAATACACCTTTCGAGAATGTTCAAAGGAACTTGAATGAAGCTGCAAATGAAGAAAACCGACATTCTCCAGCCCATAATATGAAGGAAATAGATCGAAGCTTCTCAGATGATGAGACACAGGACATGAATGTTGATCCTTGTCCTAAGAAGCAGCAAGTGGCAGCACCTTCTGCTGGCAAACAAAGTTTTAAATATGTGGAACCTGTAAGAAGGAAAGCCGAGCGGGAAAATCTAAAAGGAGTCGAGTGCAGGCAGTGCAAGAAATTTTATGATGCCGTTCTCCCCGATAATGAAAGCAAAGATAACGACAATAATAAGAGGAATTTGCGCTGTGAGCATCATGATGGCGTGTCCCGGCATAGGTATAAATATGTTCCTCCAATGACTCCTGAAGGATTCTGGAACATTGGCTTCGAATCTGAAATGTAAAGCTCCTTTCAGACAGAAATTGATTTATTCGAAATTGTCACATTTTCATGCATGCTTTGCTTCTACATCTACATTGCGCCATTTGAAGGCAATTTAGTGGGACTTCTTTTAGACCTTTTCTATTTTTTGGGCAATTTTCTTCGTTCCTACCTTCAAATCCAAAGGCGGGAATCAACCTCCCACCTTCCTGTTTATGACAACAGAAACTACTAGGCTGCTGGCCTTGGAAGAGCCTGAAAAATCTCTTACCTTTCTTCGGCTGAAAATTTTGCCATCATTTATGAGTTGCCAATATAAAACTTGCTTTTTTAAGTACCTTGATAAGTTTCCATAAGTTTTTAAACGAGTGAGGTTCATATATTTGGTGGTTGGTTGGTTTAAGCACCCAACATTATGATCGTGCTCCTACTACGTAACATAGAAAGCAAATTCTGCTGCTAGTGTTTTGTAACTATAATTGTGTAATTTCGTTAAGAATAAAACGGGTTCTTATATTGATATGATAGGAAACCTGCTGAACTTTGTATCGTTTTTGATGGAGCCAGTTAAGCATCTATGAAACTGCTTCGTTATACCATGTTAACATCATTGCAGTAACATGGAAAATCAAATTTATTACGGCATATGGTCATAAGAGCAACAAAACTCCATGAATATGACTGATCAGGATGCTGGAGGCGGTTTGTCATGTCCGGCCTCACGACTTTGACCGGGACTCATCAACCTAAATGCTTCAACGTGAACATGACTGGGAGGAGGCTCATCATGTCAAGCCCCAGGATCATGACTGGGACTCATCGGCCTGAATGCTTCAACCTGACCATGACTTGGAGAAGGTACAGGGTGTCCAACTCCAGGACTGTGACCTGGAACGGTAGGAGCTGGAGATGTCCCGCATCCGTGGTTGTCTTAAGTGACTGAGAATTTAAGTGTCCTCTTCGGACATCATCACTTCATATTTTCCACTGATGGACATTGAGGGGAAATAGCTCTTCTCCATCTTCCATTTCCTTCCATCAGTTACTCCGAGCGCAAAAGAGAAAATCAAAGCCAGTGCAAGACTAGGAATAGTTGCGCCATGTGGAGTCATCGAGAATCGATGCAGGGAGAATCTTGCATTACTCGCCTCGCCTCGACTAGGAACATAAATAGCTCTTTGTTGGTCACTATATGGGGACATGTAGGATGGTACTAATATCCTTGCCATGCGTGGAAGATTCGATTTGTTGATTATAGTTGCGTTGACTTAAACGACAATGCAGCAGCATTCAAGAAACTTTATTGCAGCTCAGGAGGGAAACGAATTTGTTCTTTTTCGATCTCAATCTATCTCTCTTCCTAAAAATAAATGAACAAAAATTATCTTCATCGTTCACAAAAATATTTCACGATATATTATTATTAATAAAAAAATATTTTTCATTGATTAATTATTTCAAATGATACAAGTAATCAATCTAATGAGTTTGGTTAATTTGTTATGGCTTACATGGCAGAGATGTGCATGTGGCGGACAAGGGGTTGCCGACATGGAAGGTCACGTTATCGTATTCGTTTACATCTTTGGTGGGAAAAATGTAATTTAGGGATACGAGTGAATAGGAAAAAAAGCTCACGGGCAACAGTATAATTTCGAGAAGTTTCTGGGGGAGAATTCGAAAGATATATGAAAAGTACGGGGGAGCTCGGATTTTCTGGCGCTGCACTATAAGAAGGGGGAGCCTACGCTCGCGCGCGAGCGCCTCACGTTCGGTGCACCTTCTCCTCCTCCTTTGTCTTCGTTCGTAGTTCGTCGTTTCAGATTTTTGGGCCTCGTCAGCCACAGATTGTCGTCGCTCTCGCTCTTATCTGATTCGGCTCGATTCGTGGCCTGTTCAGATCGATCAGGACTGGGTGTTGTTGAGTTGCGATCCTCTCGATCACTCGGAGGTCAGTTCGGTTGGTTCTTTGATTAAAAATCCCCGACCAATTTCTACCGTCCAGCTTGATGTTTACATCTTCCGTTCGCTATTTGTGCACGCGATTGTCCGTTTCTTTAGCTTTTGCTCGCCGAATTGGTTATTTCTCGTGTCCTGCTATTCCGCTGATGTGCCCTGATTAGCCGATGATGATTAGGGTTTGACATTTGTTCGCCGTCGCAGTTCCATTCTCATGATGGAGGGTCCTGTTCTTGTCTGAATGAGAAATAGGGCAGCCTCCAGATCCCCTTTAATCGTGCCTCTAAAGTTCCTGGACTTCGCGGCTCCTCCCCCCCTTTCTTATACTGCTTGTTAGGATAAGCTGCTGATTTTGTCTATCTGGCTGATGAATCCGCCACCTTTTAGTGCTGCATGTTTGCGGTTTTCTGTTGGCAGCCACTTGCCCTTGATTTCTTATTCTAGTGGGACATGTGAAGAAACCTTGTCTTTTGTTGAATTCGGCGATTGATTCCGTGAATGGTTTGGTTCTCATCCGTTAGGTTTTTTGCAATTTTCTTGTGGAATTTCTCTTTACATTTCTTTTTCATTTCGAAACGTTCGGTACAATGTCTAAGTAGCTTGAAAGCTTGTTTGGAAACAGTGACGTCCCGTTTACAGACTTAGCTCAATTGGTTGTTTGCTCATGGAAAAGGAGGCGCCTTCTAGCCTTTTCGTAAATGATGGTTCGTTCATGGAGAGGTTCAAACAGCTTCAACAAGAGAAAGCAAAGGATACAAGTGCCCCATTGGGAGATCCTAAACAGAGTTCGGTTGTACCCAGATCTTCGAACCCTAGTGCTACCAAAACACCTTTGGATGGCAAGGCTAATAATTCTGGAAAATCCAGTCAGCCTTTGTCCGGTGGTAAACTTGCATTCAGCTTGAAACAGAAGTCAAAGCTTGTTGCACCTCCAGTTAAGTTAGCTGCAGATGAGGATGAAGATGATGCTGATGCTAGGAGTAATTTGGGTGACCCGTCAGTTAAACGGCAGAAATTAAGCAAACAAGATGCCTATGGGGAATCATCTGGACATGATGATGTTGGTAAATACCACTTCATGAATATAATTTTGTGTGGTCAGGGCTGTGATGGGAGGCTTTTGCTTGGATCATCTTTCTTGTCAAGGAATGGAATGATGAGATCGATTCAAAATAATTAGCTAGTCATGAGATTTTCTCACGTTTTGGTATCTTGTGGTAGAATTTGCTTTTCTTCAACGACAGTAATGATTCATCGTATTTGGAGCTTATAGTGAATTGATAGTACATACTGTTTGTTGCTCATTTTTTTTTCTTTATGGATGCCTCGTTCTTTATTCTAGGTTTCTCCTTTTAATTTATGCTTCAACTGTTCTTTCACCTTCAGATTCTGATTGATTGCTTCTTCCTTTTCTTTTATTCTTGTTTTGGGAAAAAGAAAAGTGCAAAATTTTAAGGAAACATTGTTTGGCCTTTACTCCATTGTCTTTTCTTCTAATCTTTGAAATAGAAACATTGCTTAGAGTCTTATGTTTTTCGTGGTGCTTGTCTGACACTCTTTGTTGTTTTGTAGTTAGTTGCACTTGATGTTTTGGAAATCTGAGTAGAACATGTGAAAACAAAATGTCTTTCAGTGACGTGCTTACTTGGTTGCACTTTACTGGATAAGTGCAGAGAAGAAGCCCCCATTTTGCTATTTCTTTTGTTTCTTTAACCTGATGGCCAATATATGTTGTTTTCTTATGATTCTGAAAAGTCTTTAGTCCTTATACCGTTGAGGTGTGCTCTTTTAGTAAGCTCAATACAGGAGTAATTCCACCCGGGGTTTATGGAACCTGGTTTAGGAGTCATGATTACTTATTTACTATAATGAAATGTGCTTTAAATGTTTGATTTTGGTTGATATGGTCCCCTTTATGCAATATTCTATCGCTAATAGGTTCATTTCTCGTAAGCTGTTTTAAGGAGAGCAAAACATTCTTGAATATTTCTTCCCTCGTGAATGCAGCTTTAACCTTAAGTACCTACCAACATTGGTGGAAAGAGATGTTCACTGAAAGATATGGAATATGTGGCACGCCTGCTACAAGAGTAGTTTGCATTCTCTTGTTCATGCTCTCGGTATTAATCAGTTTTGTAAGTGATGTGCAGCACCACCTTCCCCAAGAGATCCTACAGTAAAGAAAGTTGCGGACAAATTAGCCAGTTTTGTGGCCAAAAATGGAAGGCATCTGGAAGATATGTCTCGCCAGAAAAATCCCGGGGATACTCCATTCAAGTATAGACATTCATCTAGAACATAGCTCTTGTTTGGCTTCCATGTGGTGCTTAGATACATACTCATTCCATCAAGTCTTTTTCAAGCACACGAGTAAATGGTGATTTGACATTGCCTTTGCCAGCATGTCTCTAATGTTTTATACTATGCACAGGTTTTTATTTGACAAGACCTGTGCTGATTACAAGTACTATGAATACCGGCTTGCTCAGGAGGAAAAAGCCCTTTCTTTACAGAACAAGGAACCCCAGAAATCTCGCAATGGTTTGTGCTATCCTGCTTGAATGTTTTTCTTTTTCATAGTTGAATGTTATTCCATTGTCTTAGCTGGTTTGATGTCATGGATGCGCACAAATGATTGGTTCCCGTACTTCCATTGCTTTTGTTCTGTTTATGCCGTGAAATGGTGTAGATAGATCAGATTATATTATTTCACCATGTTTAGAGGTTAAGAACATGAATCTCAGGCATGTAATTAAGTGTAAAATTAACTTCATACGTGTGAAGATGAATTTTTCTTGAAGTATTTTTGTATTTCAAGAACTTAACTGAAAATGAAATCTAAAAATAAAGTTGGAACAGCAAAAGTTGCAAAAAGCATACTGGAATTGCTATTGGAACTCAAGTTGAAGTGTTTCAACTTTCACCTTCTGCTGTAATCTCTGGTCGAACACTCTATAGCAGTTGTAGCGCCAATGTAGGGCAAAAGCTCCCTCAAGCACCCACTTAGCCCGACCATTCAATCTCATGTTGTTGAGCACTTTCTGTTTGATTGTTTTGCTGTATGTATCACATAGTATAGAGCACACGTGGAGTATCATGTACGTTCTGGAGTTTCAGATCATTGTAATTGTTGTATCTTTGCTAATGCAAAAGTAGAACGTCTGTGTACTATCTTTGATAGAGCAAAAGTTGAATGTTTTTTTGCATGGGATAGAAAAAGAACGGGATGTGCAAGTGAGTTGATTTTAGATGATAATATCATCAATAGAGCAAGTAGGAGTAAACGGATTATCATGGATTATTGGACCAGTCAAGAAAACCAGTCTAAGAGACCTCTCCTGAAAGTTATGAGGCGGTTTCTTTGCATTTTAGATTTCATGTTTCAGGCTGATACTGCTCGTTTTGGCTGTGCCTTTGCATTTCTGTACTTGCAGCTTACATTATTTGCTCTCAGTGCATCTTCCATTCTATAAATGGTTGAATATTCCTTCGCAAGTCATTCAGAATCTAACTGAGTAGTTTTCTATCTCATTCTTGTTTTTGTTGGTTGTTTAGAATTCTTTGCTGTAAATTTCTTTAGTTGTTTCAATCTCCTGTTTACCTTTTGCAGGTGGAGTAGGTATACCAGAGTCAAGATCAAATGCTGGCTCCCAAAGGATCAACAGCCAGGCCAACCGCTCAAATTACCAAACTCCTGCTTCAGCATTGTATGAAGCTACAGATGGTTCTGGAGTTGCTTCGGATAGGAATGGTGATTACACATTTGTTTCACTTGCCATGTCATCTGATTTTGGCTTAATTTACTTATATACTTCCTTCCAGATAAGTGACAAATATGATCATCTGATGTTTGTATGTAAGAGAATAAAGTAAAATGGAGCAGCATCTGAAAATCTGAATGTACTGAAACCATTGATTGCTTCGCTTACATTATAGTTATGCAACGTGGTGCCTTGTATCACATTCTAAAAACTTGTTAGATGGAATCATTGTCTTTAAATCAAATTGATTTCAGGTTGTCTTCGAATCTAATGATGTTATTTTACTTGAAACAACTCAAATTCATTGACTAGTTAGTGGTGTTATTATTTGAATATCTATGTGAGTACTTTGTGGTTAAATTGCAACATACTGCAGAGACATTTTGTGGTCCATGCTTTCTTGGCATTTTTAAGTGAGCACGATTAAACATGTTGTTTGATCAAGTTTTGTTGAACACAGGCGAGTCAGGTTCCACAGCAAGTGCAGATCCTGTAGCAATGATGGAATTTTACATGAAAAAGGCTGCCCAGGAGGAGAGGAGGAGACAACCTAGACAATCGAAAGACGAAATGCCTCCACCTCCTTCTCTTCAAGGTTAGCTTTTCAATTCCTTGCAAGCGGGTGTTATTTCTGTTTTCTTGTGTCTTACTATATGCATCTTAGTTGAGATGACATATTTGTGTTTTGTTTCATAGGACCTGCCAAGAAAGGTCATCACATGGGCGACTTCATTCCTCCAGAAGAGCTTGAAAGGTTTTTGGCTTCATGTAACGATGCCTCTGCCCAAAGGGCTGCTAGAGAGGCTGCTGAAAGGGCCAGGATTCAGGCTGATAATGTTGGCCATAAGCTTTTGTCAAAAATGGGGTGGAAAGAAGGTCTTTTTTTCTATTCCCTATGGCTCTTGGTTTCATTCCATCCAGAAGATAAGGCAGTTTTGATGTAGCTAGATCCTTTTGTTAGGATAAATGTTTCACTTAAGCAGCTTAATCATATGTGCATGATGTACTGAAGTTTTCATCTTCTCTGTGCATATGAATGTGTCGATTTGTTAAGTACCATTTATAGCTCCTAAGTGGCTCGAGTATGGGGAAACTCCCTGTCCTGTGACATCTAAGCCAACAATGGTGGTGGATGAGGAATTCGTCTTATAGTGTCTGACTTCTTAATTGCATTCGTTATCGCTTATGATCGGAGGGGAAGAGGCTAATTGGTGCACCTGGCTAATTGAGCAGGGGAGGGTCTTGGAAGCTCCAGAAGTGGTATTGCTGATCCAATCATGGCTGGTGAAGTGAAGAAAAACAATTTGGGCGTTGGTGCTCATAATCCTGGAGAGGTGGCACCAGAAGATGATATATATGAGCAGTATAAAAAGAGGATGATGCTTGGATATCGACACCGACCAAACCCTCTGGTACTGAACTCCTTACCTTATCATTTGCTGTGTGAGCCTTTCAAACCTTGTATTTGTAAACTGACCCGTGCTGCATGCTGCATGCTGTTTTGCTCCTGCAGAACAATCCTCGAAAAGCATACTACTGAACAAGTTCAGTCTTACCTCTTTGCGAAGACTGGTGGATATTGTTACAGTTGTCCGGAGCTTTCGGGATAGAGATGAAAGTTTTTTGTGTCTATTGTATTCGTCTGGATTTGCTCTATTTGATTTCTTGCTTTTGAAAATCTCCTCCTTTGGGCGCATAATTTGGTGACCCTTCCTTCTTCTTTTTTCATTTGTTAGTTTTTTTTTTTTTTTTTTTTTTTTTTTTTTTTTTTTTTGGGGGGGGTGTTGGGGGTGGGTTGGGTTTGGTGAATTTGACATTATTCTGTAAGAGTTTCTGACGATGCAACATCGATCTTCATTTGTAGGTTCAGAGATGAATGTGCTAATGCTCCATCATTTGCTGGGTACTCTAATTGGCCCTTAAAGCCACCGGGTAGAAGTAGAGTCTGCTCCTCTTTTTTGTATATACTACTGAGGAGTAAGGCGTCAATAAAAGACTGGTCACGGGAGAAACAAGTAACATTGCCGCTTAGATTAATTGAGTAGCCTTTCAGAGTTGCATTATCTTTCAACGAGTAATTGATGTCAGTTGACGCTTAGAAATGAATCCCCTGCTCTAAATTCGTGGAAAAGCATAATTATTGCAATTTGTGTGGACTATCGCGAGGATGTCAAGCTGATTTCAATGCTGCGAACGAGTTTACATTGGTATCATTCACTGGTATCATCCATACTTTCAGAGGGGAGCTGGCATTAATTATTGGCTAACAAGAGAAAGGTGTGAAAAAGGCAAACAAGAGAAGTGCGAGCGAAAAAGAAAGCAATGACAATAAAGATGAGCTGAATTCGTATCATATGGTAGCATCTGCACAAATTTCAGACAATTTATTTTCTTGTTTTCCATGCTTCTTGCTGTATTATCCTTGGAAAGATGCTGGTTGATCATCTGAATTAAGGCCAAACATGGTCCTCTTTATATGCACCGAGACTGTGGGTGGAAAGTTTCAAGCGAAAAATTTATAGCCGTTGGAGGACTTCGCGTCCATATTAATGGTGGAGGATGAACGTAGCATTGTATTTCCTTTAGATTCTTAGTGGGTGCATGACAACCATCAATTTCTGGAACAGAAATCCGTTTGATAAACTTATTCCGTTTTTTCATTTTAGGAATAGATTTCTATTCCGAAATAGGTTTGGAATAGAAATCGAAGTTGAAATTTTCTACTTCGATTTTGGAATGTAAAATGAGAAATAAAAAATTCTCATCGTTCATCAACCTGGGCCCTTCATCCGTTATCGCCAACCACCGTCGTCGTCGTCGCCGACCGCCCGCCGTAGCCGGCTTGGCGGTCGCCAAATAAATTATTTTTATAAATTTTAAAATGAAATTTATTCGAATAAATAAAATGATATTTATTTTTATTTTTACAAATAAATATTTTTTACGAATAAATTAAAAAAATCCTTAAAAATAAATAAATATCATTTTAAAAATAAAAATTATTATAAAAATATCATTTATTCATTTTTATTTTTTATTATAAATATTATTTTTATTTTTAATAAATGATATTTTAATTTATTTTTTAATTTATTTCGATTAAATTTATTTATTAAAAATAAATTTAATTAGATATCATTTATTAAAAATAAAAATAAATATATTCATTTTATTCGTTTAAAAATAAAAATAAATTTATTAAAATAAATTAAAAATAAATAATTTTTTTATTTATCATTTTATTTTTAGTTTATTAAAAATAAATTTATTAAATTTATTAAAAATAATTTATTTATGATAAATAAGTGTTTTGCCAAATAAATTTATTTTTATTTTTTTATTCATTTTAAAATAAATTTATTCGTAAAATAAAATAAAATAAAATAAATTTATTTTTAAGGATATTTTTATTTTAAAATAAAATGATATTCTTATTTTATTTTTTATGATTTTTATTTTTATTTATTTATTTATTTATTTTTGTTAATAAATCATTTTTATTTTTATTTTTTATATTAAAGGTCGCCGATCGTCGCCGCCGCCGTCCAAAAGGAAGAAATTTTGTGTAGTTATCAAACGAATTTCTATTTTTAGAGTAGAAATTTTATGTCGTTATCAAACGGTTATTTTTGCTTAGAAACTCTTCTAGAAATAGAAATAGAAAAATCTATTTCTGTTCTAGAATCTATTTCTGTTCTAGAAACTATTTCTGAAACAGAAATTTTGTCATGCACCCCCTTAGAGTTCTCTTATTCCAGCATTCATGTGGCCTGTTTGGGCGTGCTTGTTGTCTGATGATCGAGGGCCTTCCACCTTTGAATCCCAAAAAACTGCTTCATGGAAATTTGACAGATATGGCCATATCTGAAGAACCTGCAGAAGTTTTCGAAACCTTGATGATTCAAAATAGCTCAAGCTCATGTACTTTCAACAGCTCTGGTATTTCGTCAGACTAAGTTTTTTGTTCCTAATCCTTTTGCTGGATTATTTTGTTCCACATGAAAATATTCATAGAGAGCACCTGCTTCAAGTCTAGTAATATACACGTCTTGTAAAATATTTATGAAATTGTCTTCTTTGAACGTGAACATAAGCCACATCTCAGCATGACTTCCTTCCAGAGATTCCACTGTTCAGGTTTGACCGTTTAGCCAACCCAATAGTGGATACCAAAAGAAGGAAAAGAAAGAAGTAAACCAAAGCAAGAGGAGTGAAGACATTGAATAGTAGAATGCAAAGATGGCTAAAGCACTTCTTTTATAAACTAAACAAAATTGCATAACGCAGCACTTCGAACAGTCAAAGTTGTGCATAACAAGAGCTGGCTAGGAGACTGCACAGTTTCCTGGCAGTGTCTGGCCCATGGCGGTCGAGTTAATTTGCTTTATGTACTTTTTTCCCTGCTTTGATCAAACTAAGCTGCAGCATCTTTTGTAGGTTGATAAGCTAAACTAGAGACAGGCTAGTGATGCGCGTCAGAGTTGAATGCTGGATGTCAAAGGATCCAAGGAAGGTTCATAGGCCAACTAGCAAAAGGTTAATTTACATGGATGACGTTATCCCATTCGTAAACTGAAAACTACCGAGGCAGTATATTGGTGGAACTGGGTTTGATGCTCTATATTTCTTGAATTTCAAATTACTTTTGTACACGGATGTAACAGATTGTCTGAATTCAAGGAGCAGATTTTCTATATACCACTCGTATCATTTATTGATGGTCCAAAATTTTCCTCAATACTACGTAAAAATAATTATCTGCAGGTTTTCTGCGGCACTTATTCCCCCTTAACTTACTGTGAGGATGGTTCATTTGCAGAGAATTCTCACGAAGCTTTTTGTTCCTGTTGTTTATTATATCCCTAAATATGAGTGCAACCAGGTTCCCCTCTTTCTGTGAACCTGTTCTCTTACGGAATGTTGGCAGGACAATAGATATCGCCTGTTTGCTAGCCTGAGCAATTTCTGAACTAGCTGCCTCAGATCAGATGCTAGAAGAAGCAGTAAAGAGATCAAGGAGTCAGAGTAAGAATCAGTGTTCTTGTCATGAGCGAAAGAGCAATATGTGCACCATTGAGAAGTTGTACTAACAGGTGTAATTACAAATTCCCAAAAAAAAAAAAGGAAGAGTTGGAGCTTTATTCCAGAGAGGACCCAGTACATGATCTTTCTTGATCTTCTTATGGTCAGAAGTACTAAATGCTGAACAAAGAAAGAGTGCCATAGCATGCCAGTGTATTATTCATTACCATCACCTCCACGTGTTCTTGCTCACCATCTACTTCATCATATCACCTGTATCGAAAAAAAAATGAAGAGGAGCCATCATCAATAATGACGAGCAACACAGAAAAGAACTGTAGTAAAAATAGTCTTCCTCATGAAGCAGATGCTCTGAATAATCTCTGCCTGGAAGCCGAGTTTCAATCTACTGCCAGGCAGAAATCAAGTACCGCAGCAAATGGTTACAGGTACAAGAGAGTGCTTATTACAGGGTTCGAAGTTTGCAGTGCACTTGTCAGGGAGCTGCAGGGCCATGGTCCTGTCAACGCCGGAGATTGGGGGGCCATTCACCAAAACGCAGAGGCACGGCTGGCCAAGAGTTTTAATGGCATTGCAGCAGGCTTTGCTGGGTGGGATGGGGCTAAAAGGAGCTAGAGCTGCCCTGCACGGTACCAGCTGGACCATTGCTGAGAAGAATGTGCTCCCACAAGTAAGCCCCTCTCCCTTCTGCACCACACTGGCAGATACCAGCATGAGCATGAATATAGCAAGTGTGATGGACTGAGAAGCCTTCATTTCTCGTTCTTGATTTTGAAGCAGTTTCCAATAGTCGCCTCCTAAGGCCTTTTTTCATGGGAATGGGTTGTTATATAGGGGATTGAACGCAAAAATGCCCCCATGGCTCATCCAAAGGCATGCTTGCATGTATGGTTTCAGCCACTGGCAATGCTCAGCTGATTTACCTACACGAAGTCGCAAGGCATGCCATTGGTGTGGTGGTGATCAGTTGGGACGTTCATTCTGGATGATTTTGAACCAATGGGTATGCTGTAGTCTTTTGCAGTTAAATGGGGTGACACGGCCCGACTATCACATTATGATAGTGTCTAAAGGGACAACCAGCTTGCTTTGTCCCTCTTAAACGTCATTTTACCAAACATTTGGTCATTGTTGGCTCTCACTTACGGTCTTCACCTTATGTTTTAATTTTGTTCAAAAGGAAAACTCATGCTCGAGTTTGGGTATTTTATTCTGCACTAGATAGTAGATAGACCCAGAAAAATCGAATGCTGCCTAAATTTGAATCCATCCTGATCCTATGGCACGGATTAAATAACAGCTGAAATAAAACCCGTTAAGCAGCTTTGCAGTTTGCTGGTGATGCCTGAGAGACATTTTGGAAATGATAGACCATCTTGGATGCTCTTACTTTTACAAAAGCACCCTTTAGAATTCACCGATTGTTGTTGACGATTCTCGGCCTTTTGGCTCAGAATAGTACAGATCAAATTAGTTTTCAAGAGCATTTGTCACGAGAAAATGTATATTATTATCTGACTGAAGTCACAATTAGCCAGACCAATGAGCTAAAAACACAGGCACGAGCGGTCCTTGCAGCACCGTTGTACATCAATTTGAGATTTTTTTCACGGTTCTGATGCGTTCTGGCCTAAAGTTAGCAAACAATATGAAAAGAACAACCGGTGTGTGTTACATTTCAAATTAATTGAACATGCTAGGATGTTCTGATTATTCAAAGAACAGAGTCGTCCAAGGAACAAGAGTATCAGGATTCTCCTTTGCTTCCTTTCAGATTGATCACAGCAAGTTCTTGTTCGACAAATTCTCCAGCACACATGGGTGGATATTTGCTGGCAAGTGGGGAATCCGCAAAATGGCCTAAAGGCTTCAGCACCGCATCTGATGCTATGTGAGCAAACAGCTACACACGGCAGATAAAATAAGTCAGACAACATACACATAATTTCGATCATATTCTAAATTGAGCACTGCAAGGTCCATATAAAATTAACACAATTATCCATATACCGACAGTAGCGGCCCATATTGATACTCACTGTTGAAGATACTCTCCATAGGCTGCGATTTTGCTTTGATGCAGCTGCCACAGCATCCATTGTCCGACTTGTTACAACAACTTCATGCATACCGGCCATGCAATCACCAGCAGTTAGCCACTCTATCTGCAGTATAATGCATTGTATGAGGAAGGCAACATATGTAAATCAAAATTGGTAGGTCAGATCAAGGAATGCCTGGAAATAATTTTTGAGATATCGACGAAGCAAAATGAAAGTAAATGCTTGGAATGATATTGGAGATATTAACAAAGAAAAATGAAAGCCGAAGATAGCTTGGAAAATAAGAGTAATAACTTTTCTAAACTATTCCTTTCAACATCAATGGCTCTCAGAGTGGACAGAGCTTGCCTCTGCATTACCCTACCTGCTTTCCAGTCTGGATAAGAAGACATCCTACAGGAACCTTCACTTCAACCTTTTGCCCATTCCTTAGCCAGATGTTCAAGCCAGGGAATCTACTCCTACCATGAATAGTAAGAAAATTAAGGTCGTAGTGATACCCAGCAAACACAGTTCCCTCCTGCCCATACTGGCGGAGGTTACTTCCCGTCGGGGCAAGAAGATGTGGTCCCTGTGGAAATCGAAAAGCACACTTCATCACATGAAACATTATATAGAACAAGGAATGAACAAAGATGAAGATATCAAGGTAATGCTAAAAAGCAGTGACTCTGTTTGGTCAGAGGGTAGCAAGTTTGGCAAGAAGTCAGGAAGATATCAAAAACAGTCTCAAAGGTCTTCTGTGTGAGCAACAGCATGAATAATGATCAATTAAGTCACTACGTAGTAAACGGGGACACTGTATTGCTTGATGATATCTTTTTCATCCTTCTACCAAAAAATAACAGGATGTGGATGTAAACTGCTAATAAGTGATAAATGTGGGTAACATTGCATTTAAGATTATCCTAGAGGGAGCATGATGAAAGAAAATCACTCAGACTAGTTTTTCATTCCCAATCTCCAATTTTTATTACAGAGCTGGAGTCGAGCAGAACATGCAGAAAAATTCCCAGAGATAGATGATCATCACCTGCTTCATCAGAGAAGTGAATGCATCTTTTGGCAAGCCAAAGCCAATTGCTGCCATTTCGCGACGGCCTAAGCACCATATTGGATTGCATCAGACAAAAAATATTCAACCGATTGCAATGAAAACAAGCATGAGCGGATAAAGGATCATACTGGTGAATCACCTCTACTGCTGATATCATTTTGTAACCCCAGGCATCCATGGTCTCCTTCCATTCAGGAAAACCATCGGGAATGACAGGCTCCGAATTCAGCTCCTGCTTGAGAGACGGGTCAATGAATAACCAGGGCGCAGCAGAGGGGAGGACAAAAAGAGAACACAAAGAAGCAAAGAGAGAAGATGGAAGACCTGAAAGCGTGTGTTCGATGGCCGGGGGCCTACTCTCCACATGTACCGCCACTTGGGATCCGGGCCCTTCGGGGTAGCAGGCCGGACCTCCTCCGGCATTGCCTTCAACTTCTCCTGGATTTCTTCGTCGACCAAGCTCCTGGGAACTTCTACGCCTTCAGGGGTTACTCCAACCTGTCATATCCACATTCCATTCGTGCTCTAGTGAAAATTCACATCATCAGCTCTAACAAACATACCAAAGCACACCCCCCCTCCCTACTCGAGAATACAGGCGACGGAAAGACTAGTCTTCCGTTGTAATGCGCTCCCATTGTGAAAAAAAAAAAGAAAGAAGAAAAACACCTGAATCACTAGCTCATCGTGTACCCTCGAATTCATCCATCCATAGCTAAGAAAAGATACTAGGCAGCAGAGATCGTGAGATTATTGCCTCGATTGAGCTTTTTCCTTTAGTACTCATAAAGCTGAACAAGAAAAGTTGAAGGCGAGGAGGACAAATGCGAAAACCGAAGACCTCTCCAAAGACACGACGCTCTAAAATAACATGAGTGTTGTCGATGAGTTGTGTCGACGAGCTAAGCGAAAGGAAGCCGAAGGAGAAGAGAGGGGGGAGGGACCTGGTAATGGAGGTGAGGACGCTCTTGGAGGCGCTTGAAGTGAGGAGGGGCGTCGAAGTACTTCTCCATCATGTCGATGAAGCGGTCGTTGTCGAGGGCGGAGCACCTGGGGTCCTTCACCACCAGGGCCCCCGTCTCCCTCAGGATCCGGCTCACCTCCCCGCACAGCCCCATCAGCGACGGCCCCAGTTGGGCCCCCACCTCCTCCGGGCGGGAGCTGCTCAGGGCGGGCGAGACCTCCAGGTACGGCGACACATCGATCACCGGCACTTCCATTTTCCGATCCTCGAATGTCAGTAGTAAATCGAGAGATCGCGAAGAAATGAATGAATGAATGGACGGAATTGGGAGAGAAAAAGCAGAAGAAGAAGAAGAAGTAAAATGAGGAAAAGGTGCGACGGCTCATATTTATATATATAAAGCGAGCAAAAGGAGAGAGTGGTGGGGTTGGGCTGTTGGGTACCTTGCGAGCGTAAAATTCCGCCATAAAAAATATATATATATATATATATAAAAATGGAAATTTGTTCGGGGGAGTGGCGTGGGGGATGGCGGGAGAGGAGAGGCGTTTCGTTTCCCCGTTAGAAAAGAAAAATCATTCATCCTCATCATCATGCCCTCTTCCCTTCCTCTTTTTTCTTTTTGCCTTTCATTACGGCACGCCATCGCCATCCTTCGAGAGGGACGATGAGATCATGATCTTTTGAAAACAATCCCTTCCTTGTTAAACCCTCCTAATACAAATCAACTAAATATTTTGAAGGATAAGTATTCCAGAAGTCCTAAAACTTATCACGAAAATACATTTCAGTTCTAAAACTTGCAAAAAGTACAAATAAGTTCTAAAACTTGTTAAAATAGTTCAATTGAATCCTAAAACTAACACTGTTAGAATTTTCCGTTAAAAATGCTAACGTGACATTTTAAATTATTTTTTATTTTCTAGCTGGCTTTTTAAATTATTTTTTATTTTCCAGCTAGCTTTTTAAAATATTTTTGAATTCAATTTTAAAAAATATATATATTTAAAAACTAAAATTCATTTTTTTAAAAACTATTAAAAAAAGGAAAAAAAAAGAAAAGGGTAGAGGAGGCGGCCGCCCATCGCCGGAGGGGCCGGCGACGATCACGGACCGCCGCCCGACCAAGGTGAGGCCTCGCTGGCCCCAGGCAACTCTGGATCTAGTCATTTCCTCCTAGACACCAATTGCCCTTTCTATCACATGTCAATCGTTGCTCGCCCCTCCCAACCTCCCTCCTCCCCGGCCATGTCTCATAGCATGTCGAGGATGATGACAATTGCGTGGTGGGTAGCATCATTGGCAATAAGAAAAGCGGCAATGGAGGAGGAGCAAGGTTGAATTAGGAGAAACTGATAACGACAAATCAAAAGAGATTGACGATGTGAATGGTCAATATAGACAGTTGGATTCAATGGAGGAGACATAGGAGACACTGGTGAGAAGATCGGTTTCAATTGATTCTTCATTTTTAGGTAATTAAATTGTACGAAGGTTTGTAATTACGATCGCCCCATGTGAACAGGAGCGAATTGAGAACAATTGATGATTCCTCGATGGATCAATTGGAGGGTGATAGACATTTACAAAGAGTATTGAGGACGTGGGGTTTATGCCGATGTTTGATACACTACTCGATCACTCCACTGGAGGATAGTTGTTATTTTTTTTTCCTAATTTATTTATCCAATTTAGATTTATCCCACCTTGTGCCGAATTTCTTAGCTGGCATTTTATCGGGGTGAATTTGATCTAGAAGATGTCCAAGCTATCAAACGTCTTAGAGTGAGCATATTAAACTCGAGAACCCTTGCCTATCTTCACATCAAGAAGCCTAGTAACAACCTCCATAACAATCACAAGCAAAAGAGTTGACCACGGATAGTAGGAATAAATCACATGAGTGTAAAACCAAATAATGAACTTGTCAAACACATACATTAACTTCAATATAAAGATAGAATCAAATGCCTTTCATTAAACTTGCATGGATCATACAACGAGGAGAAATTCTTCCATTTGTGATGATTCTCGATTTGTAAGTAATTGATCTAATCAATCGGCAAAAAAATCATCAATAAATCTTTATATTATATATAAGATTTACTAAATCAATCATAAACACAGCACCACTCAAGTTAACATATAGGTGACCGTACCAACAAGCGATCCTACCTTAGAGGTGTAAATTGATTGCGTAACTCAATCAAGAACGTGCGGTGAATGACCCCGCACGCCATCAATTTGCCGAGAAAACAAGAAGGCACGTGCAGCAGCTCCGTCGTTTTATTTGACCGGATGTAACTGGGCGCGATGGGCCTCTCCCAACGTCGTGACCCCCTTTCCAAGCCCAGTCACAGATGGGCCTCTCACTGCATCAGGCCCTTTGCAATTAACCGGCAATGGCAAATGGGCTCAAATGCAGCGAGAGGCCCATGGCGGCCCGCACGCTCGTGAATGATAAGCCTCCTCCCGGTCCCAAAAGCCGAGAGCGGAGACCCGGGAGTGGGGGGAGCGGCCATTGCCTCTTTCATTCCTTTCCATATTATTATTAGGGAAAAGGTCACAAATAGTTCCTATACTATTACTTAATGTGCAATTTGATCTATGAACTTTCGATCGGCTCAATTTAATCCATGAACTATTGATAAATGTCCAATTTGGTCCTTGAATTTTTGATCGACTCAATTTGACCCTTAAACTATTGATAAATGTTCGATTTAGTCATTCGTTACTGTTTTTTTTTTTTTTTTGGCTTCTTCTCTCTTCCCTTCGCCGGCTCCGGCGGAGGGAAGTTAGCGTTTGGCAGGGCTGCCCTCACCGGCGTCGGGCGGACGCAGGTGAGGGCGACCCTTGCCGGCATCGGGCTAGGGGCTCCCTTGCTAGATTTGCGAGGGAGCCCCTTGTCCAGCCCGGCCGCATCACCCCCCGGCGGGCGGGCGTATAGGGTTTCGGGGAAGGTAACGGCGACGACGCGTTCGGGTTGCAGCTTGGCTGGTCGTCGAGGGACCGAGTGGCAGCAGCAATCGGCATCGGGCCAGGGGATTTCAAGGCTGCTGGGCTGGTGGCTGGTTGACGAGGTGGCTGGACAAGGGCTTGGTTTCAAAGAACGGCGTCGGGGGCGGCGAGGATGGCATGACTCGGCGCGGGCGTCGGGCGGCGTCGACGGCACCTTCTCCCTCGCAAATTTGGCAAGGGAGCCCCTTGCGGCGTCGGGCCGCCCTCGCCACGTCCGCTCGACGCCGGCAAGGGCGACCCTCGCCCACATTAAATAATAATATAGAGATTATTTGTGACATTTTCCCTCATTATTACAATCGCGCCGCCTCTCTTCAGCCCATTTTCATAAACCCTCCTCCCTCCTCCTTCTCCTCCTTCTCTCCTCCCCCCCCCATCCATCTTTCTATCTGGAGTTTCTCTGCAACGGATCTGCCCTTCTCTCCGTGGGTAATTACTCTGGCCGCTCCCTCCCTCGCTACTCACAATCAATACCACAACCTCTTCTTTGTCAATCATTTGATGTCAATGTAACGGGTGTTCTTCAACTTTTAAATAAGTACTTTTTGCTGCTGCTGCTGCGTAAATCCTCGCCTTTTTACTCGTGGAGCTTTCTGTGCGGGTCTCTTCCCTTTCTTGTTGTTAACCTCACTTTCGATTCTCTGCGACCTTCCTTCTTTTCTTTCGATTGGATGGATGGATTCTCTTGTGCTCCAGTGGTATCGCAGGTTTCCCTCCCTCCATTGCAATTTGCATTCCCAGCCCCTCTCCCTGCGACTCAAATTACTCGTTCCCCTCCCTCCTCCTCCTCAATTTTTTTTGGGCCATTTGGATTGGAAGTTTGTTTGTAAAATAAACTAAGTATATGTTTCCTTGTCCCGCGTCGAAAAAGTGGGAGCAAGTAGGCTAATTAATAAATTTGGGTTTTTGTGTACCTAAACGCTATTTTGTCAAACATTTGATCATTGTTGGCTCTCAATATACGGTCTTCACCTTATGTTTTAATTTTGTTCAAGAGGAAAACTCATGCTCAAGTTTTGATATTTGATTCTGCACTAGATAGATCCAGAAACATCGAATGCTGCCTAAATTTGAATCCATCCTGATCCTAAGGCACGGATTAAATAACAGCTGAAATAAAACCTGTTAAGCAGCTTTGCAATTTGCTGATGATGCCTGAGAGACATTTTGGAAACGATAGACCACCTTAGATGCTCTTAGTTTCACAAAAGCACCCTTTAGAATAGTACAGATCAAATTAGTTTCCAAGAGCATTTGTCACAAGTAAATGCATATTATTATCTGACTGAAGTCACGATTAGCCAGACCAATGAACTAAAAACACAGGCACGAGCGGTCCTGGCAGCACCATTCTACATCAATTTGGGATTATTTTTCACGGTTCAGATGCCTTCTGACCTAAACTTAGCAAACAAGGGATATAAAAAGAACAACCGCCGTTCATTACATTTCAAAGTAATTGAACATGCTATGCGGTTCTGATTATTCGAAGAACAGAGTCGTCCAAGGAACAAGAGAATCAGGATTCTCCTTTGCTTCCTTTCAGATTGATCACAGCAAGTTCTTGTTTGATAAATTCTCCAGCGCACATGGGTGGATATTTGCTGGCAACCGGGGAATCCGCAAAATGGCCTAAAGGCTTCAGCATCACATCCGTTGCTATGTGAGCAAACAGCTACACACGGCAGATAAATTAAGTCAGACAACATACACATAATTTTGATCATAATTCAAACTGAGCACTGCAAGGTCCATATAAAATTAACACAATTATCCAAATACCGACAGTAGCGGCCCATATTGATACTCACTGTTGAAGATACCCTCCAGAGGCTGCGATTTTGCTTTGATGCAGCTGCCACAGCATCCATTGTCCGACTTGTCACAACAACTTCATGCATACCGGCCATGCAATCACCAGCAGTTAGCCACTCTATCTGCAGTATAATGCCATTGCACGAGGAAGGCAACATATGTAAATCAATATCGGTAAGTCAGGTCAAGGAACGCCAGGAAATAATATTAGAGTTATTGACAATGCAAAATGAAAGTGAATGCTTGGAATGATCTTGGAGAAATTGACAAAGATAGCTTGGAAAATAAGAGAATGACTTTTCTAAACTATTAATTTTGACATCAATGTCTCTCAGAGTGGATAACAGAGCTTGCCTCTGCATTACCCTACCTGCTTTCCAGTCTGAATAAGAAGACATCCTTCAGGAACCTTCACTTCAACCTTTTGTCCATTCCTTAGCCAGATGTTCAAGCCAGGGAATCTACTTCTACCATGAATAGTAAGAAAATTAATGTCGTAGTGATACCCAGCAAACACGGTTCCCTCCTGCCCATACTGGCGGAGGTTACTTCCTGTCGGGGCAAGAAGAAGCGGTCCCTGTGGAAATCGAAAAGCATACTTCATCACATGAAACATTATATAGAACAAGGAATGAACAAAGATGAAGCTTTCCAGTTAGAACAAGTGCCCTCGAAGACAGCCAGCAATGCCCATCTCTGCCACAGCACATTCTTAAGTCTTTAACAAAGCCATCAAGGTAATGCAAAAAAGCGGTGACTCTGTTTGGTCAGAGGGTAGCAAGTTTGGCAAGAAGTCAGGAAGATATCAACAATGGTCTCAAAGGTCTTCTGCGTGAGCAACGGCGTGAATAATGATTAATTAAGTCACTATGAGTAACGGGGACACTGTATTGCTTCATGATATCTTTTTCATACTTCTACCAAAAAAAGAACATGCTCTGGATTTACACTGCTAATAAGTGGTAAATGTGGGAAACATCACATTCAAGATTATCCGAGAGGATGCACGATGGAGGAAATTCACTCAGACTAGTTTTTCATTTCCAAACTCCAATTTCGAGGACGGAGCTGAAGTCGAGTGGAACTTGCAGAAAAATTCAAAGCTACATGATCATCACCTGCTTCATCAGAGAAGTGAATGCATCTTTTGGCAAGCCAAAGCCAATTGCTGCCATTTCGGCGACGGCCTACGCACCATAACGGATTACATCAGACAAAAAATATTCAACCGATTGCAATGAAAACAAGTATGAGCGGATAAAGGATCACAGTGGTGAATCACCTCTACTGCTGATTTCATTTTGTAACCCCAGGCATCCATGGTCTCCTTCCATTCAGGAAAACCATCGGGAATGACAGGCTCCGAATTCAGCTCCTGCTTAAGAGACGGGTCAATGAATCAACAGGGCCCAGAGGGGAGGACAGAAAGAGAACACAAAGAAGCAAAGAGAGGAGATGGAAGACCTGAAAGCGGGTGTTCGACGGCTGGGGGCCTACTCTCCACATGTACCGCCACTTGAGATCCGGGCCCTTTGGTATAGCTGGCCGGACCTCCTCCGGCATTGCCTTCAACTTCTCCTGGATTTTTTCGTCGACCAAGCTCTTGGGAACTTCTACGCCTTCAGGGGTTACTCCAACCTGTCATATCCTCATTCCATTCGCGCTCGTGAAAATTCACATCATCAGCTCTAGCAAACATACCGAAGCCCCCCTCCCCCCCTACTTGAGAATACAGGCTACGGAAAGACTAGTCTCCCGTTGTACTGCGCTCCCATTGTCAAACCAAAAAAAAAAAACACCTGAAGCATTAGCTCATCGTCTATCCTCGAATTCATCCATCCATGGCCTAAGAAATATCGATATTCTTCGGAAGTTTTCATGTCGTGTCCGACACTCCGATACGTGTGTTCGACATGCGGCCAACGAGTGTCGGAAAATCCGACACGTGGTCAACTCTTCCCCACATGCTCCGACACTCGAGTTCGAAATTTCGACACACGATTTCGACATGTACGAGATTAATTTTAAAATTTCTCAATACTTGATGGGTCAAAATGTAAATATATGAAAAAATAATGAAAATAACAAAAATAAAAGGGAAAGAAGAAAATTATTACTCTCAAGTTTCTTACTTATAAGTTCTAATCTTCCCGTGAGTATAAATTAATTATATACTCTTTTTATTATTATTTATTTATTTTTAAAAATATATATTTAATATATAAGGTGTCGAAACGTGTGAGAATTCTCTATTTTTTGATAAATGACGTGTCGTGTCGTGTGGTATGTCCATGTCAGTGCTACATAGTCCATAGCTAAGAAAACAGACTCGGATCGAGCTTTTTTTGTCTTTAGTAGTCATTAAGGTGAACAAGAAAAGTTGAAGGTTGAGGGCAAAGAGGACAAATGCGAAAAGCAAAGACCTCTCCAAAGACATGACGCTGTAAAATAACATGAACGTTGTCCATGACTCGTGTGAACAAGCTAAGCTAGAGACGGTAAGCGAAAGGAAGCCGAAGAAGAAGAGAGGGGGGAGGAACCTGGTAATGGGAGTGAGGACGCTCTTGGAAGCGCTTGAAGTGAGGAGGGGCGTCGAAGTACTTCTCCATCATGTCGATGAAGCGGTCGTTGTCGAGGGCGGAGCACCTGGGATCCTTCACCATCAGAGCCCCAGTCTCCCTCAGGATCCGGCTCACCTCCCCGCACAGCCCCATCAGCGACGCCCCCAGTTGGTCCCTCACCTCCTCCGGGCGGGAGCTGCTCAGGGCGGGCGAGATCTCCAGGTACGGCGACACATCGATCACCGGCACTTCCATTTTCCGATCCTTGAATGTTAGTGGTAACTCGAGAGATTGTGAAGAAATGAATGAATGAATGAATGACGGAATTGGGGTAGAAAAAGAAGAAGAGGTACAATAATGATAAGGTACGACGGCACAGAAGGAGAGAGTGGTCTCGTGGAGCAGAGAGTGGGGTACGCAGTGTTGGGTACCTCTGCGAGCGCAAAATTCCGCCATCAAAATATATAAAATGGAAATTTGTTTGGGGGGAGTGGCCGGAGTAGAGAGGCATTTCGTTGCCCTGTTAGAAAAGAAAAAATCCTTCGTCCTCATCATCATGCCCTCTTCCCTTCCTCTTTTTCTTTTTACCTTTCATTACGGCGACACATGGATCACCGGCACTTCCATTTTCCGATCCTTGAATGTTAGTGGTAACTCGAGAGATCGCGAAGAAATGAATGAATGAATAACGGAATTGGGACAGAAAAAGAAGAAGAGGTACAATGATGATAAGGTACGACGGCACAGAAGGAGAGAGTGGTCTCGTGGAGCAGAGAGTGGTCTCGTGGAGTAGAGAGTGGGGTACGCGTTGTTGGGTACCTTTGCGAGCGCAAAATTCCGCCATTAAAATATATAAAATGGAAATTTGTTTGGGGGAGTGGCGGGAGAGGAGAGGCATTTCGTTTCCTCGTTAGAAAAGAAAAAATCCTTCATCCTCATCGTCATGCCCTCTTCCCTTCCTCTTTTCCTTTTTACCTTTCATTACGGTGACACATCGATCACCGGCACTTCCATTTTCCGATCCTTGAATGTTAGTAGTAACTCGAGAGATCGCGAAGAAATGAATGAATGAATGACGGAATTGGGACTGAAAAAGAAGAAGAGGTACAATGATGACAAGGTACAATGGCACATAAGGAGAGTGGTCTCGTGGAGCAGAGAGTGGGGTACGCGCTGTTGGGTACCTTTGCAAGCGCAAAATTCCGCCATTAAAATATATAAAATGGAAATTTGTTTGGGGGAGTGGCGGGAGAGGAGAGGCGTTTCGTTTCCTCGTTAGAAAAGAAAAAATCCTTCATCCTCATCGTCATGCCCTCTTCCCTTCCTCTTTTCCTTTTTACCTTTCATTACGGCGACACATCGATCACCGGCACTTCCATTTTCCGATCCTTGAATGTTAGTAGTAACTCGAGAGATCGCGAAGAAATGAATGAATGAATGACGGAATTGGGACTGAAAAAGAAGAAGAGGTACAATGATGACAAGGTACGACGGCACATAAGGAGAGAGTGGTCTTGTGGAGCAGAGAGTGGGGTACGCGCTGTTGGGTACCTTTGCGAGCGCAAAATTCCGCCATTAAAATATATAAAATGGAAATTTGTTTGGGGGAGTGGCGGGAGAGGAGAGGCGTTTCATTTTCCCATTAGAAAAGAAAAAATCCTTCATCCTCGTCATCATGCCCCATTCCCTTCCTCTTTTCCTTTTTACCTTTCATTACGGCGACACATTGATCACCAACACTTCCATTTTCCGATCCTCAAATGTTAGTGGTAACTCGAGAGATCACGAAAAAATGAATGAATGAATGACGGAATTGGGACTGAAAAAGAAGAAGAGGTACAATGATGACAAGGTACGACGGCACATAAGGAGAGAGTGGTCTCGTGGAGCAGAGAGTGGGGTATGCGCTATTGGGTACCTTTTTTTTCTTTGGTCGGTGCGTTGTTGGGTACCTTTGCGAGCGCAAAATTCCACCATTAAAATAAATAAAATGGAAATTTGTTTGGGGGAGTGGTGGGAGAGGAGAGGCGTTCCGTTTCCCCGTTAGAAAAGAAAATATCCTTCATCCTCATCATCATGCCCTCTTCCATTCCTCTTTTTCTTTTTACCTTTCGGCATGCCATCGCCTTCCTTCGAGAAGGGACGATGAGATTATGATCTTTTGAAAACAATCCCTTCCTTGTTAAACCCCGGTGACTGACCCATCTAATAACACAACGCACATGCTATGATGGAATAAAAAATCAACTGAATATTTTGAATCGCAAAAAATCTAATCCTACCACTTTAAGATATTATCGAAAACCCTCCTAATACGTCCTCTTTCTTGCATTGTACCTGCGCTCATTGACTCTTCATTATTTGGCAACGGGCAATGGTCATTCCTCTCTCTCTCTCTCTCTCTCTCTCATGGCTCCTTCAACGAATCAAATTGCCTTATGTTTGTGTACCGCCCACTCCACCCTACCTACTTCCACCTATATCATCCCCACCGACAACTTCGGATCCAATCATGTCCTCCCGACACCAATTGCCCCTTCCATCACATGTTAATCGTTGCTCGCCCCTCCCTACCTCCCTCCTCCCCAGCCATATCTCATAGCATCTCGACGGCAACAACAATTGCCTGGTGGGTAGCGTCGTTGGCAGTAAGAAAAGCAGCAATGGAGGAGGAGTAGGGTTAAATTAGGAGAAACCGATAGTAAGAGATTGACAAAGTGAATGGTCAAGATGGACAATTGGGTCTAGTGGAGGAGACATAGGAGATGCTGGTGAGGAGATTGGTTTCAATTGATTCTTCATTTTAGGTAATTAAACTATACGGAGGTTTGTAATTACAATTGCCCTACGTGAACATGAGCGAATTGAGAACAATTGATGATTCCTCAATGGATCAATTGGAGGGTGATAGACATTTACAAAGAGTATTGAGGACTAGGGGGTCCATGCCCATGTTTTATACATCACTCAATCACTCCATCGGAAGATAGTTGTTATTTATTTATTTTTTCTAATTTATTTATCCAATTCAGATTTATCCTGTCTTGCGCCGAATTTCTTAGCTGGTATTTTATCAGGGTATATGTGATCCAGAAGATGTTTGAGCTATCAAACGTCTTAGAGTGAGCATATTAAACTCGAGAACCCTTGCCTAGCTGCACATCAAGAACCCTTGCCTAGCATCTCGACGACGACGACAATTGCGTGGTGGGTAGCATCATTGGCAATAAGAAAAGCAACAATGGAGGAGGAGCAAGGTTGAATTAGGAGAAACTGATAGCAACAAATCAAAAGAGATTGACGATGTGAATGGTCAATATAGACAGTTGGGTTTAGTGGAGGAGACATAGGAGACAATGGTGAGAAGATCAGTTTCAATTGATTCTTCATTTTCAGGTAATTAAATTGTACGAAGGTTTGTAATTACGATTGCCCGATGTGAACAGGAGCGAATTGAGAACAATTGATGATTCCTCGATGGATCAATTGGAGGGTGATAGACATTTACAAAGAGTATTGAGGACTTGGGGTCTGTGCCGATGTTTGATACATCACTCAATCACTCCATTGGTAAATAGTTGTTATTTTTTTCCTAAATTTCTTAGCTGGTATTTTACCAGGGTGAATTTGATCTAGAAGATGTCCAAGCTATCAAACGTCTTAGAGTGAGCATATTAAACTCGAGAACCCTTGCCTATCTGCACATCAAGAAGCCTAGTAACGACCTCCATAACAATCACAAGCAAAAGAGTTGACCACGGATAGTAGGGAGAAATCACACAAGGGTAAAACCAGATAATGAACTTGTCAAACACATACATTAACTTCAATATAAAGATGGAATCAAACGCCTTTCATTAAACTTGCATGGATCATACAAGGAGGAGAAATTCGTCCATTTGTGATGATTCTCGATTTGTAAGTAATTGATCTAATCAATCGGCAAAAAAATCATCAATAAAACTTTATATTATATATAAGATTTACTAAGTCAATCATAAACACAGCACCACTCAAGTTCACATATAGGTGACCGTACCAACAAGCGATCCTACCTTAGAGGTGTAAATTGATTGCGTAACTCAATCAAGAACGTGCGGTGAATGACCCCGCACGCCATCAATTTGCCGAGAAAACAAGAAGGCACGTGCAGCAGCTCCGTCGTTTTATTTGACCGAATGTAACTGGGCGCGATGGGGCTCTCCCAACGTCGAGACCCCTTTCCAAGCCCAGTTATCGATGGGCCTCTCACTGCATTTAGGCCCTTTGCAATCAACTGTGAATGGGAAAATGGGCCCAAATGCAGGGAGAGGCCCATGGAGGCCCGGACGCTCGTGAATGATAAGCCTCCTCCCGGTTCCAAAAGCCGAGAGAGAAGCCCGGGAGTTGGGGGGGGAGTGGCTATTGCCTCCGTCATTCCTTTTGCATATTATTATTATTATTATTATTACAATCGCAGCGCCACACGCACAACCCCACAGCAACACCAACAACAACAAAAAGGGCGTGAGAAGAGAGACGCCGCCTCTCTTCAGCCCATTTTCATAAACCCTCCTCCCTCCTCCCTCCTTCTCCTTCTCCTTCTCCTCCAACCCCCCACCCCCTTCCCCTACCGTCCATCTTTGTCTCTGGAGTTTCTCTGCAACGGACCTGCCCTTCTCTCCGTGGGTAATTACTCTGGCCGCTCGCCCCCTCCCTCGCTACTCACAATCAATACCACAACCTCCTCCTCCTCCTCCTCCTCCTCCTCTTCTCTGTCAATCATTTGCGTGTTTATGTGGATGTTAATGTAACGGGTGTTCTTCAACTTTTAAAATACGTACTTTTGCTGCTGCTGCTGCCGCCGCGTAAATCTTCGCCTTGTTACTCGTGGAGCTTTCTGTGCGGGTCTCTTCCCTTTCTTGTTGTTAACCTCACTTTCGATTCTCTGCGACCTTCCTTCTTTTCTTTCGATTGGATGGATGGATTCTCTTGGTGCTCTAGTGGTATCGCAGGTTTCCCTCCCTCCATTGCAATTTGCATTCCCAGCCCCTCTCCCCGCGACTCAAATTACACATTCCCCTCCCTCCTTCTCCTCCCCCTCCTCCTCCTCCATAACGTTCTTCTCTGTTACTTTTGTTCTCCACCACGTATTCCTCTTTGGAATTTATACAGGCTTATACTCGTTTGAATTCCTTCTGTGCCAGAATGCCTCACTGATTTTTTTTTTTTGGGCCATTTGGATTGACTTAGGTTCGGCACTGAGTTGGCGGAATGGCGGGCAAGTCTAACAAAGGGAAACATCGGAGAGCCTCTCATGCTCCCGCTAACTCTGCGGAGGGACCAACCTCTTCGGATGCTGCCCCTGCCGCCGCCGCCGCCAAAGAGAATGCAAGCCCGTCCGAGTCAGTCAAAGCTGATGCTAATGGAGTCCCGTCTGTTGGAGAGCCGGGTGGGGCTGCACCCGAGTTCAAGGACTCCGAAACTGCGGATGCAGTGACACAGTCGAAACAGGGTACGCGTTGCTTGCTAATTCGTTTTTCGTCGTTCTTGCTCTTTCGTATGAGGATGTCGAGAGGACGTACATATATGCCCATCAATTGACTGTTAATATGTCATCCTCGATAAGAACTTGCTTTCTTGATTTCCCATTTCACCGCCCCACTTGACACGTACATCTTCTGCATCCTTCTTCACTCTTTCTTCTTCTTCTGTTTGAAAAGTGAGCGCTGGTGACTCTTCTGCAATGCTATTTCGAACTTTTCCTGACAAAATTGCTGGGATTTAAACATATTTTGCTGCGCCCAGTCTGGTTTCTTAGTCCTCCAAGTGAACATATTCTCTTAAGCTATAATGCAGAAGTGCAATCTTTGCCCCATCCCTCTTTGCTCCAATATGCTATTGTTCGACTCTTGCAAACGACAATCCTCTTGTTCTCCTTCCTCTGTCATCCTATATCTTGTTTCAGATCATATTTCCTAGATATCTAATAGGAGGGGGATCCGATTTGATTCCCATTCAGTGTTGAGTAAAGATAGATGCATTAGATGGGTCAAAGCTTCAATTGGTCTTGCGAGTTTCGCCAATTTCATTTTTGCTCGCTCTACCATGTATCGTATTGTAATTGTTTGAACTCTGCGGTTGCAGGAGACCTTCATCTCTATCCAGTTCCTGTCAAGACACAAAGTGGCGAGAAGCTTGAGCTACAAGTACACTCCCTTGATTGCTCTTGCTCTTTTAATATTGATATATGGTTGTCTGATCGTTGACTTAGCTGCTGAGATGTTACCTTGCTCATGATGATTGTGCTTACATATTTAGTCTAAAATTGGCCTTGGCATTGTAATCATTGTTCTCTGTTGATGTGAAAAGGGGTCAGCTATTTGGGATTCTTTTTTTTTTCTGTGCTCACTTATTTGCTGAGATATTACAGCTCAAGATGATTGTGCTTTCACGCTGAGAATGAATTAGTCTCCATGTCTTGATTACCACTCCTAGTTAACAATAGGAAAGGTGTCAGCAATCTGACATTTTTTTTTCCGTGCTTTTAGATTAACGTACTATGTACTGTTCCCATTTGCAGTTGAATCCAGGAGATTCAGTGATGGATATTAGGCAATTTCTTCTCGATGCTCCCGAAACATGTTTCTATACATGCTATGACCTACTGTTGCACACAAAGGATGGGTCGACTCACTGCCTGGAGGACTATAATGAAATTTCCGAAGTAGCTGATATTACCACCAGCAATTGCACCTTGGAAATGGTTCCTGGTAGGGTTCAAAGTCAAAGGACAAACTATGACACGATCAGATCATTTCTCTGCTTAATAATGCTGATTTTTTTTTTCTTTGGCAGCATTATACGAAGACAGATCAATCAGGGCTCATGTTCATCGCACGAGAGATTTACTGTCCCTATCCACACTTCATGCCTCACTGTCAACATCCCTTGCTTTGCAGTACGAGACAACTCAAAACAAGGGGTTAGGTGCCAAAGGTGATGTCCTCTGTAACGATATTTAATTATTGTGCCTGTGCATTCTTTAATAATACTTTCCGTTTCCACTTCATTTTGATTCAGATACTTCGAAAATCGAGGTTCCAGAGCTTGATGGTCTGGGTCTTATGGAGGATGTTCCTGGTGCCCTAGGAAACTTGATATTACCTTCTTCAAGGGAGATAAAATGTGTGGAGAGCATCGTCTTTTCATCGCTTAATCCTCCTCCAAGTTATAGGAGGTGGGAGCTTCTTTGCATCTTTGCGTCCATTCCTCTTTGTTCTTTGAGTTTTTTTTTTTTTTTGGTTGAACTTTTGGGTTTTTCTTATTTCCAGGCTCGTGGGTGATCTGATTTATTTAGATGTAGTGACCTTGGAAGGTACTACATTTTGTATCACCGGAACCACAAAAACATTTTATGTCAATTCAAGCAATGGAAATATACTTGATCCAAAGCCTAGTAAGGCTACCGCTGAGTCAACCACCCTTATTGGACTCCTGCAAAAGATTAGTGCTAAATTCAAAAAAGGTAGTGCACGTGTGGTTTCACTTAGTATGCTGCTGTACAATAATTGGCTTTAACATATACTTTCTGTGTTATTGTGTTCAAGCTTTCCGTGAGATTTTGGAACGAAAGGCTTCTGCTCATCCGTTCGAGAATGTTCAATCATTATTGCCTCCAAATTCATGGCTTGGGGTACACCCGGTTCCTGGTGCGTCAAACTCTGTACTGGGCGAATTTATCTTCATGGTTGATAATTTCTTATTTTTCAATGTGAATCATTCGATATCCTTCAAGCTTGTGATACAAATGCGAAGATGATTAACTTAAAAATATCATGCCGAGGTGATAGTTGGAGATGTATGGAGGGTAAGAACAGTCTGTTGTTTATTGTCTGAACTGTTCATTCTTTCGACCATTTGCGTTAAACAAGTGCATTATCTTCAACGATTCTCAGTTGTGGTACAGTCAGCATGGCGTGCTTTTTGTTAGCCTAATGGATATGACTCTTTAACTTTCAATTAAGCCAGCAGAATTAACTGCTTCCTGACCTTCTTCCTCATTTTCTGGCTCTGCCATCTCCTACTTTTTAATCTGTTCTGTACATATTGAAGTTTTATATTACACCTTACTTTTTCATTCAATCAATATGTTAACGGTTTTCTTTTGGGGAAGCAATACATTAGTAATTTTCTACGTCTTGTGGTTTATTATCATTTAACTTTAAGGAGAAGGAAAGTTTTAGGACTATGGAGAAACTGCATCTGTTTGAGGAATTGTAATGCGGAGTCAATTGCTGGAGATAATGGACACGATGGCCTTAACCTGCACATTGTTTGAGAGTTTTGAGTTCTGGATTTCATCATGTGAAAGTTCTGGTGACAGAATTGAGAAGTATATTTTTGTTGAAAAATAAAGACCTTTTATTGACTGGATTGCCCGATTATGGATAGACAATGAAATTTTTTGTTGAAAATTCTTTGGGGGAACTGTGATTTATCCATGTTTAGTAAAGAATTTCTGGTAATAGCCAGAAGTTGCTGTTAAGAGTGCTGTACTAGTTCAAGTCCCATATTGGCTGGGAGAGGCCTTGGGGAATGATTCATGAGGAACACTCACCCCCGAATGGTTATCTCAGTGAGAACTCTTTTGGGGGTTTGGCCATGTGATACGAATGGTATTAGAGTAGGATCTCCTTTTAGTAGATGTATGGTCATGGATAGACTGGCCTTTAGTCAATAAATGAGAGTGGGGAGTGATATTTGGAATGAGAGGACTTGCATAAGGTGTGACTCTTGGTATGCTTCTAGGATGGCAAAGAGGAGAAATGGCCCAAATCACACATTCAGATAGGGGTATATTGTTGGGCTATATGGGCCAGCGTTGATGAAGATTTTGGTGTCTTAAGTGGGAAATTTGTAACACTCCAAATCCCACATTGGTGGATGATTTCTTGTGATGTGTTTCATAAGTAAGATTATGAACCACACTCACCTTTAAATGGATAGCACCTTGAAGCTCCTTTTGCGCTTGAGCTATGTGGAAAGAGTCGGTATTATAGGTGCAGTTGATTTTTCTTTTTTCGTCTTAAGAAAAAAGTGCTTGAAGCTGGCTGATGCCACATCTCCTACTAATTCATATTTGATCACTTCTATCGTCAGATCATAGAAGAGATGCAGCCAGAGCTGAAGATGCACTATCTCTTTCTTATGGTAGTGAGCTGATTGGCATGCAGAGAGATTGGAACGAGGAGTTGCAGTCTTGTAGGGAATTTCCCCATACAACTCCTCATGAAAGGTACACCAAATTACATGCTATGGATTTTGTCTGAATAAAACACAATTCAATTTGATGCTAATATTAAGTATGTGCAATATCTCTTCCCCTTTTCTATGAATCGCTGGTAATGAATGTACTTCCTTGCAGGATTCTGCGGGATAGGGCTCTCTACAAGGTGACTTCTGACTTTGTTGATGCAGCGGTAAATGGTGCTATTGGAGTTATTAGCAGATGCATACCCCCGATCAATCCAACAGATCCCGAGTGCTTCCATATGTTAGTGCTTCTTGAAATGGTCGTGATCTTTTTCTATTTATATAAGAGTTCGTTCTCAAAGGATATCTCTAGGATTCCTTTCTCTAATCTCTATTTGGTTTTTTTAGCCTTCCCCGTTTATCTGCTCTTGAATGATTTCTTCCATGTTCTTCTGGTCGAGATCAATTTTTATCGACAATGGAAACTAATTTATTTCTTTAAGTCTGAGGGCTACAGGCTTGGCCTCTTTTGATTCTGTTGCCTATTTCAATACCTTGTTGTTATGCTCTTACCACTTGGCCAGATTATTTCCTTTTTGTCATCTTACTTGACCAATTATATGTATTTGTGTTTGCGTTTAGGTATGTCCACAATAATATATTCTTCAGTTTTGCTGTGGATGCTGACCTTGACCAGTTGTCAAAGAAACGTTCATCTGATTCCAATTCGAAGGGTGAGAGCACAAACTCCTGCCACAAATTATCTGAGAAGGCTGCCTCTGAGTTACCGAGTGCATCCATTGGAGTTACTGATGGAGAAAAGAACAAGTCAAATTTTGGTGAAAATGCTGTTAATATCCAGTTGGAAGCTGATCTATCTGCCGAGACGCAGATGGGTGATAGTGAGCAGGCTACATACGCATCTGCAAATAATGATTTGAAGGGCACCAAAGCATATCAGGAAGCTGATGTTCCTGGACTTTATAATCTTGCGATGGCTATAATTGACTATAGGGGTCATAGGGTGGTAGCTCAGGTGGGTACAATATTAGTATCTTCCTTTACTGTTGTAAAATCTCGCCATTATGAATCCTTACAAGGTTAACAGACTTATGACGCGTATGCAGATCATGTGTTAGATCTTTTTCTCTATTTCGAGCTGCAAATTGGATTAAACACAGTCAAAACTTGATGCCTCCTCTAGGCTTCTATTTACTCATATTTGCTTTTCACATTCAAGTCAGTCTTCCTCATCAGTATGCTTGCCTCATCATGTTAGCCTCAAGACTCGGTGGATTTTTTTGTTAATAGATAGCCAATTGCTGTAATTGTTAACAAAGTTAAAAAACTTGGTGATTTTGTCTATCCCCTGATTGACATTTTTCAATTATTGTCTTCTCTATGCTGATTTTCTCCTGCTTTTGATTTTTAAATGGTTCCTTTATTAGAGACATCCACAATTTTTCTACGGCTTTATGAAGTCATTCTCTACACTTTTTATTGTAGAGTGTGTTGCCTGGCATCCTTCAAGGGGATAAATCCGAATCCCTTCTGTATGGCTCTGTTGATAATGGCAAGAAGATATGCTGGAATGAAGATTTTCATTCCAAGGTGAGGGGTAGTTTTCTTTTGTCGGACATTCCATTCATAGCCTATGTGCAAGATATGTGCATACTCTTACAAGAACCATATATGGCTTTCGTCTTAACACAACCAATCGACCTGGCCTTTGTGGAAAGTTCTTCTAGCAGATGAAAAGACGAGGTCATACGTGAAATGCTCCATAATTTCGCTCCATGTTGGATCCTTTGTAAAGGAGAAATGAAATGAAAGAAGGCATATCTACTCTTCAAGTGAATGGTCTTACATACACACATGACATCAAGAGATGCAGAAGATTCCTAAATTAGCAAGTAATATTGTGAAGAACCATTATTTCTGGTTTGTTATAAGAGTTCTGCTATTCCATCTCGACTGCTGCAGTAGAATGTTTTCTTGGGGCATAAATGTGATAAATTCTGTGCAGAAAGTCTGATAATTCCAGTTAATGTAGTTTTGTTATTTTTCTTATGAAGTGGAACACCAGCTAAGCATTTAGTTGCTTAAAACACTTTTCCATCTACCCAATAAAGTGCTCTCTGCTATGTGAATTTTGTTTTTCACATGCACGCGTGCGCGTGCGCGTGCACACACACAAGACTTCGTCATCATCTTCTCGCTTCTATGAGGATGGTTGTTAAATCAGGATTTGGGTACTCAGTTAAGGAGTTGAGACTGAGAAAATTCTAGTTCGGAATCACGTAATGAATCAAATATAAGCAGCCAATGATTCTACTACTAGTTAAAATGGCATTTGTTTTTTGAAGCAGGTGGTCTGGGGCTTGCTTAATATAGAATTGTCCTATTCTCATACAAAATTGGAGAAATGATTCAGCAACACTTCATTTTAAGTTGGCTGAAGTAAAATACACAGTTATGAATGGGCAAGTGTCAATTCTGAATTTATATAAGTTGTGATGCAGTTTTTAAACCTTAAATGAACTACAGGATGATCCCATAGACATAAGAAAAAGCATCAAAATTTGTTGCTTGTGATAATGCCTTCTGCATAGACCTTCTGTCCAAGCCCAGTTAAGGAAAACTGGGAATATACTGATAGCCATTTCATTAATCAAGCTTGCACTTCAAATTTCTCAATCTAGCTTTCTGCGGTTCTCCATTATATGACCTGGTATTCTTGTCTTTAGGTGTTGGAGGCAGCAAAACGTCTTCATTTGAAGGAACATGCTGTATGTGATGCTTCTGGAAACATTTTCAAATTAGCTGCACCAGTGGAATGCAAGGGTATTGTGGGTAGTGATGACAGGTTATCCTCTTGGGGCAGCTTATTTCACCTCTTCTTGGTTTGCTGGTTGATATGTGATCATTTTTAAGTATAACATCACCTTTTACTCATAATTTGTTCGAACAATGTGCTTTCATTGTTCAGGCCATTTTTTATACTTGCTGCTTTCCTCAATAATTTTTGCTTTCTTTTTTCCTTTTGGCTTGCACTAGTCCTTAAGGCCCCTTTCACATTATTCTAAGGGTACGCTTAACAGCTTAACAATATAGTGAGCACTGTCTTTCTGCTGGAGAGAGGAAATTTTAATGGGAAGATGAATTAATTCCGTGATGATAGAAAAAAGGAAAGATTTCATTAACTGAGAAAGAGTTGAAACAATTGAGGACTACAAGTGTAAAGTTACATAGCACTTGGCTATGGTGATGTAAAGACTGGATCTAAACTTATGTAGGGCATGCATCTTGCCATTTTTGTGCCACTATTGGAACTTCAAATTTGTTCTTGGCTGCAGCATCTTGCTAAAATGCAGTTGCTATATTGATTAAAATTCCCATTTGTCAAACATGTTTTTTACATGGCATAAAAAACTGTAGTTGGGGGAACTGAGATGATATAATTGAAAATTTCTTTTCATTTCATCTGTAGTTATTTCTAGTGTGTCTCATAAGGTCCTCTTTCCATTTTACTCTTTTGTTTTGATTTAGGCACTATCTTCTTGACTTGATGAGAGTAACTCCTCGTGATGCAAACTATACTGGACCCGGCTCTCGATTTTGTATTTTGAGACAGGAGCTAGTCACAGCTTTTTGCCAGGTAGCACATGCTATTGTTGTAGATAAGTGGGTCAGCCATCTTCGTGATTTCTTACTTTAAGATTTTTCTATTGGGAAGGCCCAGGCTGCAGAGAGATCAAAACAGAGTTCAAGCTCTGATACTGTCCGTGACTCACCAACCGATTCTTTAAGAGTTGCGGGAGATGACGGGCTTGGGAATGGTGATGCTGGTGCTGGAGAATTTTCTGACAGTAAGGTGGTTACCTTATCTTCCCCTTCACATGGTATTGGGCAATTATATTTAAGTTCTATCCAGGCATTTGTAAACTTGGCATAATATCCCCTGAATGTCACATCATGACATTGTGTATATATCATTCAGATAATATACTATAGCATCTTTAAATTGCTGAATAGTATCGGTTACTTTGTGCATGACTTAATATCAAGTCCTGGCAATTGTTGACTTATGGCATCAAATGTTTTTTCGTGACTCTAAGAAAAAGTTGATTAGTATGTAGAACTTTCTTTGTCTGTACAGCTTGTTTGAACAAGAACTTGGCATAATCTAGAAACCCAGCATTGTTCAAGGTGATTGGTGTTCTTTGTCAAAAGAAAGAAAATCAGTCATTCTGAGTAGATGCAGAAGTTTATGTGTTTTATATTGGCTGAAGTCAAGCAGGTTATGCCATTTCCATACAGTGTCGGAACTCTTCAAGGTGTTTGAAGGAATCAGTGGAGATCAATTATCCATCTGGAAAGACTCGAATAGTCTTTGAGGGACTGGAATTTCCGTTTCATCGCTAAAAATATGAATACATTACTCTATTCTGAGCTGTATCTTTGTCTATCTGTGCGCTCACATGCAATTTTTTATATATTTTCCTTTGTGTTTGGGTACTCTTTTTCCCAGACTTAATGTATTAGATGTGCCATTTTGCTTCATTCAAAGTGCTTTTATTATTTCATCTATTGAAGATTGGAAAAAGGCCAAAGTCGTCCTACATGGCATGAAAACTGAATTTTTCCCACTGCGTGTACACATAAGAATTTGCTCCACTTTGACCTTCTTGCTAAAATGATCGCTGCATCTTTCAGGACATCAGAGAAGAGGGGACTGATGCTGTGCAAAAATGTGCTCCTGCATCTGCTGAAATCTCTGAATCTTATGATGATATACTTTTTAACCCTAATGTTTTAACTGAATTTAAGTTGGCTGGCAATGAAGAGGCAAGTTTGGTATCTTGCAATTTGTTCTTATGTATTCAGAAGTCAGAAGTTCTTATGCGTTTATTATGGCCTGTCTTTATTAGGAAATAGCTGCAGATGAAGAAAATGTGAAGAAAGTTAGTTTGTATCTAAAAGAAGTTGTGCTGCCAAAGTTTATACAAGATCTTTGCTCCCTTGAAGTTTCTCCCATGGATGGCCAGACATTAACTGAAGCCCTCCATGCCCATGGAATCAATGTTCGTTATATTGGAAAGGTAACCTTATAAGATAAAAGTTGAAACTTATCTAAGGCTTCAAAGTCAGGCTTGAACAAAAAAATATTGTACTTAATGAAGAAATCCTAGAAGTTGTGTCGTATTATACATTAATTTACTCTTGACTTCTGCAAACTGCATCTTAATGACAGGTGGCGGATGGGACCAAACATTTGCCACATCTTTGGGATCTATGTTCTAATGAAATTGTGGTTAGGTCAGCGAAGCACCTGCTGAAGGTCAGTCTGGATTATCAAGTAATTTTTGATTGATTTCTGAATTCTTGGGGAAAAACTTAACCAAGAAATAAAGCTGCTTTGGTTTATTGCTGTTGGATATGTGATTGTTGGCTTATTGCTGCTTAAGATTTTTTTTGGGTCAATTTTACCTGCATTGAAATGAGAATTTTTTCCTGTTAATTACATTTACATTGGGAAAATGATGCATCACTTTTAACCTTAATTGGTCAAGGCTTTCTATATAAACACTTTAGAAAAGAAGGTTGGGAGCCTTATTGACATTAACAAGAATTAGCCTTTCGCTGGACCTTCTCTCATAGTAATCTGAACAAGCCGTCGACCCCTATTCATTTTCTATTAATGAATCAAGAAAGGGGATCAAAGTTATCTTGTCCTATGAGTAAACATTCAAATTAAATGCATGTCAAGAATGTTGGCAGATCCATGCATGGATAACCAAGTTCAGGTGACATATATTGTAGAATAAACTCTTCAAGCCATAGCTGCTAATAGGCTTACAGCTTTCTTTGGTGTGAAAACTTGATAACTGCAAGCATAATTTGAGGTATTTGCGTGCATGTAAGCTTTTCTGAGTAAGTGGTGAAGCTTTTGGTTTCTTTGACTCTGAACATTGAATCTTAAATTTGTCTTTTTTTAATATCATCCAATGAAGCCGAGAATGGTCCTTTAGTTTCTTGAGCCTGTATTACATGATATGCTATGGTTGCGGAGACCAATCTTATTGTTCATTATTGATTTTGCAGGATATTTTGAGGGATACGGAAGATCATGATCTTGGTCCTACAATATCACATTTTCTCAATTGCTTCTTTGGACAGAGTCAGGGCGTTAATCCAAGAGGGATGCGTAACAATGTGCAGTCTAGGATCCCTAAGAAGGTACAGTATAATTCTCTAATTTGCCATTCTTTCATTAGTGGTGATATTTCAGGCAGTTATCTGTGTTTCTGTAACAGTATGTTAGGAAAGGGGAGGCGTCTTCTTAACAGAGAAGTCACTGGATCTTTTCAGTTGAGAAGATTAAGCTAGTCACATCTAAAGCAATAGCTTAGTTTAGCATCAAAGGAAATGTGGTCATTCTATATATAATGTTGATTGTCTTCAGGACCAAGGTGGCCACCAATCTTCAGGCAAGTCTTCAATTGGGCAAGCTAGATGGAAAAGCCGAGCATCTGTGAAGAAGATTCAATCTTCATGTATCAATATTAGTTCAGAGACCGTATGGTCTGACATTAAAGAATTCGCAAAGCTTAAATATCAGGTAAGTTCTCTATGTCCTTGAGTGAACCCCTAAGGTAGAGAGCTTCAGGAATTAATCTGCATGTGAGGTGCATAAAGCTGCGGGCATGTGTAAGACTAAACCGCCGGTTGGTTGATCTCATCTTCGCTGAATCAAGCTACATAAAAAAATAAAAAATAAACTTTTAACTCTAAAATGCTTTAGCCTGGTAGTGACCATTTGCCTGATGTTGCGCTCCTGAAAGTGCATAGAATCCTCAGGACCTGAACAAGCGTAAGTTAAACATAGTTTGCAACTTAGATCTGTTTCCCGTCCCCTATAATTTTGCATTTTCTCCAAGGAGCAATTAATTGACCTACTGGTCATATGCTTAAGAAATTTTCCATGTTCGTCTCTTTTGTTCTCTTATCCACCAACTTGTCCAACCAAGTGTCTCTTTGTTTTTTTTTTAATAGTTTGAGTTGCCGGAGGATGCAAGACAACGTGTGAAGAAAGTTGCAGTTTTGCGCAACTTCAGCCAAAAGGTTTGGTTGAATTTACATTTTGTTTTATTTATTTGAGTTTGCATGACATGAAACTATGTTTGATTAGATACTTTCTGGACTGTGAAGGTGTCGGAGAGAGAAAATTGTCATATATCTTATGGTGTTATTAAATAATTTTGGGATGCCCAGGTGAATTTGTTTAATGTGTTTGGATGTCTTCAAAATAGGTTGGCATATCTATTGCTGCTCGCAAGTATGATTTCGGTGCTGCATTACCATTCCAAACATCTGATATCTTGGATATCCAACCTGTAGTGAAGCATTCAATTCCTGTATGTACCGAAGCAAAGGATCTTGTGGAACTTGGGAAAGTTCAACTGGCAGAGGTAATAGCTGTTTATGTGTTTGTTCAATTTTCTATTGTTTCAAATTTGGGGTTTTTAAATTTAAGGTAAAAGTGACGTGGCGGTTTTATTCTGTAGAGAATTTGAGGTATTGGATAGTGAATTTATGCCAAATTATAAGTGAAAGAAATCAGGTAGATCAGATACATGCACCTTTTTCATCTGTTAGTATGCGTAACAATTATCCAGGTTCACTAAGCTTTCTTTAATTATTTTGGCAACTTTTGAGAACAAGAAAATTTAACCTCTTGATCAATTTTTCTTTCCCATAGGTTTAAGACTCTGTTAAGTCCTTTCACCCTTCTGTTTCAGGGAATGCTCAGTGAAGCATACACATTGTTTTCAGAGGCATTTTCAATGCTTCAGCAGGTACATATTGTTTCAGTCCATTAACATTGTCTTATGGATGTTGTTCATCATCTGTTGTCACATCTTTCAATTAATGTATTGCAGGTAACAGGCCCAATGCACCGAGAGGTGGCTAATTGCTGTAGGTACATATCATAATTTGAACCTCTCATGAGGTTGCAGTTATAATTTTAATTATTTTATTGCCATGAACCTCGTGAGAACGAACAATTTTTGCTGGAATGTCGGATATAAGCTGGAGCTTTAATTCTTGACTGCAATGGCCTTGTATTTGTCTTGAGGAAATGACACAAACAGTCCCCAAACTTTGACCCAATGTGTAATGTAGTCCCTGAACTTTTAATATGTTTAATGTAGTCTCTGAACTTCAGGTACATGTTCAATTTAGTCTGGGACTTTATGAAAATGTTCGACGTTTTCCCTGGTTTTAAATTAATGGAAGGACTATGTTGAAAATTTTCATACAGTTCAGGGACTATGTTAAATATGTATAAAAAGTTTAGGGACTATAATGAATAAATTAAAAGTTCAGGGACCATATTGCACATTGGGCTGAAGTTCATGGACCACATTGAACAAATTAAAAGTTCCTGGACCATATTGCACATTTGGCCAAAGTTCATGACCTTTTGGAATCATTATCCCTATTTATCTCTATTTTCTGGTTATAAAACAAGTAATAATGTGCTAATTTTGTTAATTCAACTTTGCAGGTACCTTGCGATGGTTTTGTATCATGCAGGAGACATGGCAGGCGCCATAATGCAGCAGCACAAGGAATTGATTATAAACGAACGTTGCCTGGGTTTGGATCACCCTGACACTGCCCACAGGCACTGTTCTTTTCCCCTCCCCCAGCCTCTTCCTTCTGTTTCATAAATATATTGGTGGTTGGATATGATTATCAAGTCTATCTTGTCAATTGTTGGTGTAGGATGTAGGACTTCTTTCTTTGGATGTTTGAAAGTTTATGCATGTTGATTTTCCTTGATTAATGCTGATTTTAAAAATCCACCCTTCCTTCCCCAGCTTTCTTGCTGGTGTTATTGTGGGTATAAATCTTTGCAATAATTCCTATTTGCAGCTATGGAAATATGGCTCTTTTCTACCATGGACTTAATCAAACAGAACTTGCTCTAAAGCATATGGCACGGGCATTACTCCTGCTTAGTTTGTCATCAGGCCCTGATCATCCAGATGTTGCTGCAACATTCATAAATGTTGCAATGATGTACCAGGATATGGGAAAGATGGATACTGCTCTTCGTTATCTGCAGGAGGCATTGAAAAAGAATGAGAGGCTTCTAGGGGAGGAGCATATTCAAACTGCCGTGTGCTATCATGCACTTGCAATTGCATTCAATTGTATGGGTGCCTTTAAGCTCTCTCATCAGGTATGTATGTGCTTCAAGCAATTAGTCCTTCAATGATGTGCTGTGATAGATGACTGATGTTGCCTTGTCATGCCAGCATGAGAAGAAAACTTATGACATACTTGTTAAGCAACTTGGTGAGGAGGATTCACGGACCCGTGACTCGCAGAACTGGATGAAGACATTCAAAATGCGTGAACTTCAGGTAAACAGATGATATAGCTGGTTGACATAATATTTGCTTTTGGACAGTTGTTCATTCTTATTTTTATGTTCTATTTAACTCATCATTTTTCTTTGTCAATGTTACGTGGGCAGATGAATGCACAAAAGCAGAAAGGCCAAGCTGTGAATGCAGCTTCCGCTCAAAAGGCTATTGATATTTTGAAGGTACCTTTTTATGACTTTTCGTGCTTGGCTAGATTGTTTCCATCTATGAGATATGTTAGTGGTAGGGGCATGGTCTCGAACATATGGAGGATAAAGAATTTGGAAAAGGCAATATTTTTTTAACATATCTACCAAAAGTCACATTTCATGCCACTTATACTCTCCACCAGAGCTTTGTAGATAAAACTTCAGCCATGCTGGTTTGCTGAAAGGTAAAGGTCCATCTGTGTCGGTAAAAGGATGTTGAGGTTCCATTTGAACAATTATGTTCTGCTTCCCTGCAATATTTGGCTTCTTTTTATGAAGTTTGTGATTCAGTCAACCATCTGTGAGTGTGTAATGGTTCGCTTTTCGCTTAACAGGCTCATCCAGACTTGATACATGCGTTTCAAGCTGCTGCTGCATCCGGGGGATCTGCAAGTTCCAGTACATCTGTTAATCAGTCAATTAATGCTGCCATTATTGGCGAAACTCTTCCGCGAGGAAGAGGGGTCGATGAAAGGGCAGCACGAGCAGCAGCTGAAGCAAGGAAAAAGGCTGCAGCTAGGGGTCTCTTGATACGTCCGCATGGTGTTCCTGTCCAAGCTTTGCAACCCCTTACACAGCTCCTCAATATCATCAATTCAGGAATGACCCCTGAAGTAGTTAATAGTGAGGAAACTGATGGGTCCAAGAAGGAAGTCAATGGTCATTCTCAAAATGGCACTGAAGATGAGAAAGACCAAGTAGCGTCTGCAGAAGTTCAGCCGCCAGTTGGACTGGGCCGAGGCCTGGGATCCCTTGAAACAAAGAAGCAGAAGGCAAAGCCGAAAGTTGTGGATTAAGTTCAGAGGGCAGACCATTTGAGTAAAAGGAGTTTTCTCTATAAGTCAGATTACAGCTGTGCTATGATGTTTTCGAAAATTCAAAGCACCGCGGCGGTTTACTGATAGTACCCATCAGTATGCTCATGCTTCTCAATTGGGCAATTTTTTTTTGCTATGCAAGATTCAGCTCGCATGCAGTCGGGTTATGAGAAAGTTATAGTCAAAATAATCTTGTCATTGTTTTGTTTTCATCGTTACGAAATTTTGTTGGCTATTGTATTGCCGATGTTGTTAAAGCATTTCAAAGGAGTTTTTGCATTTCAATGTATTGTAGGAGGCGACTTGTAAACGAATTTTAGAAGTCCTAATAGAAATTTGAATGAACCATGGCATTCTATGCTGCCCTTTGCCCCCGCTGATCTCTCGCGGTAGCAGATGGGTTTCATCTGGAGCCTAGAGGATAAAATTTTCAATAGGTTTTGGACATCCTCGCAGACAGTGAAGCCACTGAAGTGTCTTCAGTTAAGAATCCAACTCCTTTGTTGATTAAGCTTCACCTTGTTGCTTGCACCTTTGCTTCTGCTGGTTCCTGTATGAATCTTTTTACCTTGCTAGAACCTTTTGGTACATGCCTTGCTGCTGGAGGGAAGAACTTTTCCTCGTGGAGGCATGATAGGACGCTAGTCAATCCGGACACGCACTTTATTCTTCTTTCTCTACTGAGAAGCAACGGTGGAGCAAACAAACCGCAAAGAGGAACAGCTTGAGGGGGGAAGCCACTCGACAGTTGAGCCTATTAAAAGAAGTAATAATTTGGCCAATCGCCTGTAGTGTGGCGCAACAGCTCGCATGGGGCTCTAAAGGTTAATGGTGCATTTGCTTCACCGTGCAATGAGTTGAAAAAAATTTCTATCGACTGACCGGCGACTTATTCAAATCATAACACGTTAGTTTGCCGACAATTTTATAGAAATACAAACAGTTATTTAACTAGTAACATGTTATTTAGTCACCAATAAATATGATATTGATATTTTAATTTACTTTTAAATTTCCCACTATTTCTATAAACTGCTAGTATTAACTTGTATAGCTTTCTAATGCATTAAAGTCACAAACTCTTGTAAAAAATTACGAATTCTTACATGAGTTCATTTACCCACTTCTATTTGGCTGTTTCAATAACCAATATTTCCAATAATCAACCACTATTTATTTATCTTTTCTTTTGATAATTTATAAAGCACAGGGAGGAGCAACCATCGCTAGATATTACCATGAAGGCCTCCAACTATTGCGAAATATTTGGATTAACTCGTAACTACTCCACACCACTTGTGATTTGACAGCTTGACCCTTTTAGCTAAAGTTACACTCTCTTGGCAACTAGCAATAGCAACCCCCTCTAGACCTTACCAATATTTATTTACTAAATTTATCACTATGTAAAAGTTACTAAGTCTTATAATAAACTCCTAATTTTAGTTTAAGTGATTTACCAACACTTCACGGACAAAGTCACCACCTGGTATTGGCTTTACTAAGTACTATTAAACTTGAGTTGCTGACTTTATCTAGTAATTGCAAAATTACATGAGTCCCCTTTCTAGTGTTTATTCAAATGTAAACTTAACAAGTTGGAAATCTCCCCAAATAAATGTGGTAAATTACTGGAACAGTTGAAACTTTTAAAACAATAAAATAAAAGCCGATAAGTTACTTAAATAAGATTGGAAATTTCATGAAGAGTTGGTGACTTAAGTTCTGCAAAATAAAATATTGGTAAATTATGTGAATGTAGTTGGTAATTTTGAAAAGAGTTCGTAATTTCGTGTAAGAATAGTGATTTAACTTGTCAGTAGGCTCTCCAAATGAACATTTATAAACTATTGAGCCATTTTGTACGTTTGACACAATCAAATAAAGGTTGATAACAAACTCAAATAAGAGTTGATATTTTCTTATAGGAGTTATCACCCTTTTGTGGGTTGATAAATTACCATAAATGTTTCTAAATTATTGGAACAATTTGTAGTTTTAAAACAACCAAATAAATGCTGGTAACTAACTCAAACATCGATTGGTAACTCAATGTAAGAGTTGATAAATTGAGCTCTGGAAATAAATGTTTGCAAATTATTGGAGTAGTTGGTACTTTTAAAATTAGTTGTAATTTAGTGGAAGAGGTAGTAACATGTGGGTAAGTTCAACAAATTTGTTGAATTAGAGGGATGGTCGGCAATTTCCAAAAAAATGTAGTGAATGTTGGTGGCTGGTAATTTCTCAGAAAAGTTAAGTAACTTGGACAAGTTGGTAAGTTTTTGCCAAAAAAATAAATAATACCAGTAATTATTAGTAAAAATGGTAATTTCGAAACAATCACACATATGTGAGTGGTAATTTCCTAAAAGATTTAATTAATTTAACATCTTGGTAACTTGAACAAATATATTCTGGTAAAGTATTGAAACGGCTGGTAATTTCGAACAATCAAACATACTTTGGTAAGATAAGACTTGACAAGTTGGCAAGCTTCGAAAATGAAGTTATTAAAACTGCTAGTAATTTCGAAACTAGTAAATAAATATTGGTGACTCACTCAATTAAGAGTTAGAATCTAAAACTAGTTGGTCACTTAACATGTGAAAAATTAGTAAATCACATAAATCAAGATTGGTAGTTTTCTATAAGAGTTAATATCTTTGGCACATAGATAACTCCAAGAAATAAATATTGGTAAATTATTGAAATAATCGGTAATTTTGAATCAATCAAATAAAAGTTGGTAAGTTGACTCATATAAAGCATGTAATGTTCTATAAAAGTTAATAACTTTAACACGTTGCTATGTAGATAAATACTGATAAATTATTGAAATAGTTAGTAGTTAGCAAATGTCGATAATTTTGTGAAAATGTTGGTAACTTAGCTAAGTGTTATCGACCGGATAAGTTGCCAATCAAAATTTTGTCACTGATAGATTTTGACAATTGCCGACATTTTTCATGTTTTACCATTATAGAATAGTGTTTCGATTTTTGTCCTACGAAACTAGTTTTACCTTCACACTAGTTCGTCATAGATCAACATGTACTTCGCAACGATGGGTGCTCCGTCAAAGACATTGTAAATTAACTACCAAACCACAATCACAATAGAGCAAAGGGGAGGATAACTAAGGCTTTGTTTAGTTGACAAGAAAATTTTTAATTTCTTTTTTATATTTCTATTTTGAAAATCGGAGATAGAAAACCCATTTGGCAGCCCTTGAAAACTGCTTTTTTTTTTTTTTTCCTAAATGACAACACCGGTAATTCTTTTGAAAATTCAAATCATATAATCAAAATGGAGTTTTGTGATGTTTTCATTATTTTTCCATGTCAAACTGGAAAAAAGAAAAACAGGGGGCTGAAAAAACCATTTGAAAAACTTTCTTTCATGATTTTGGCGAAATATAAGCATAATTTAATCACATTTAATCCTGAACAAAGCTCTCTGTCAGATAATTGAAAATGGAAATAACTGTTGTTTTTAAATTTGCAATATAAACACAGTACCATTTTCTAAAACAAAACAGGAACCCTGAGATTCCACCTCTTTTACTTTTCCCCGAAATTCAATTCAGTAGGAGGAGGTGTTGCTTACTTTTTTCTTTTTTTCTTTTTTGGTCGGACAGGTGTTGCTTAACTCAAGTCATATGCATTGTTAAATGAGATGAGATCTATGTAACTCCCACCCAACTAATGGTTTATGTGAGCAGGACGCACATTATTCGGTCGTAATTAAGATTTTTATTCTCAATTTAGTGTATGCATTCCATTCTCAATCTTATAATAACCGTTTGGACCTATCCGACTTTAGTAAAAATAAAGATGTAAAGAGTTTATTCTGTTGTTTATTCTCAGTTTTCTTGTAAACCTACTTGATTCAAGAAAATAAGTTTTCTCGAGAGGAATAGAAATTTTGAGCGCATGATTTTGATGTTCAAATGATACGTCAATGGTGTCCTGTTAGTTTACTGCCTTACCCTTGTTGATTCACAATATGATCACTTCAGGATTCCTTTTAACAAAGCTTCAAGTAATCCCCGATTAACGAAAAAGCTGGAGGCCAACTCAAACAAATAAAATACACGCTAGAAGGTGAGAAGCCAAGCTTCGGAACAGAAAACAATGAGAAGAAGATGAATACGTGGAGCGTCCAAAACTGAAATAGAGAAGATCGTAGCAGCAACAGCTAATTACTTTGCATTGAAAATGAAAACATGGAAATTTGGTGTCTGTTCTATTCTGTATGACCGATAGCGTTTTCATGTGATGTTTCTCATTTTGAAATGAGAATGAAAATTGGCTAGATCAACTCTGCAATCAAATGTTGGAAAAAAGGTCCATTTCTGTCCTGGTCCTAGTCCTTTCCTCCAAGCATATCAAACAAAATTTCATGCTTTCTCTGCACTTTCACTATTTCTTCCCCAGCAGGCTTCTTCATCAAAGCATTCCTTTCTTCTTGAAAACAAACTCAACCTCTCGTCACTGTGCTTCGAAAGGAAAGAATCTGAACTTTCTCATGCTCCTTAGCTGCCTTCATTGTTGGGACTTCCTTGCTTCCGAATTGAGTCTAAACTTTCTTGTGGGCTTCTGGCCCACTTTCTGCATCCTCTTATATCAGAAGAATAATTATGAAAGGGCCATGAAGCTGCGATCCATATATCACCTTTAGCTACTCCAAGAAAACAACCAATGACAACTCAATCCAATTTGGAAAAAGAAAGTCCTCGATTTTGTTGAAATCAAAAGCTGCATTTCAAGCCATTCAAGCCATTCAAGTTTTCTCAGAAGAATAACTTGGGATGTTTCATTTTCCTGTCTAAACTTCTTGAAGGGCTGTGATCCTTGCTAGAATATTGCAAGGAAGGCAAGGAAGCATATCAAAGACTCACACTTCACGTGGTTCTTCCAATTTGTCAAAGGTGAGATTGGTAAAAAATTGTTTTGTCTTACCATAGTACACCATAATTTACTCTTTCTCTACAACTCTTGGTGAACGAGATTCTGGCCAAGCAAACATGCTGAGAAGCTTATGCTACTTCCCATGTTTCTCTAAACACCCTCTTGCTTTGGCAGATTCAGGACAGAGGTAGTTGAACTTGAAGCCTATATTCTTTTAGAGCTAAAACATCAGGTAATTTTGAACTCTATATATGCTGAATATGTTTTCATTGATTGTTCATCAGAATCTCAATTAAGTGAGGTAACTCATTGTGCAGAACAAAGCGGTGCTGTTAAGCTAGCACACATTATTTGGAATACACCTAGCAAGTCAAGCTGGTCCATTCACCATGCAGTCAGCTACTCTGCCAGCCTCAGCAACCGATCCAGATGATTATAAGGTCAAAGATGCCAATCCTGAGCTTGGCGAACGGTGGCTGAACAGTGGATCATATGGCGGCAGAGGGTGGATGAGCAGCGAGAGATTCACGAGCACATACGACCTTGTAGAACAGATGTTCTATTTATATGTTCGAGTTGTAAAAGCGAGAGATCTTCCTCCAAGCTCCATAACTGGGAGCTGTGACCCTTATGTGGAGGTCAAGTTGGGGAACTATAAAGGAAGAACGAGGCATTTTGAGAAGAAAATGAACCCAGAGTGGAACCAAGTTTTTGCTTTCTCTAAGGACAGAATCCAATCGTCAGCACTCGAGGTTTTTGTGAAGGATAAGGAAATGGTGGGAAGAGATGATTATGTTGGCAGAGTGATTTTCGACCTGAATGAAATTCCTACTAGGGTTCCTCCTAACAGCCCTTTGGCTCCACAGTGGTATAGGTTGGAGGACAGGAGGGGAGGAGGGAAACTGAGGGGAGAGATGATGCTGGCAGTTTGGATGGGTACTCAAGCTGATGAAGCCTTCCCTGAGGCATGGCACTCTGATGCTTCCTCTGTCTATGGGGAAGGTGTATATAATGTTCGATCAAAGGTTTATGTGTCACCAAAGCTCTGGTATCTCAGAGTGAATGTCATTGAAGCTCAAGACGTGCTTCCCAATGACAGAAGCCGATTGCCAGATTTATTTGTCAAAGCTCAAGTTGGCAGTCAAGTACTAAGGACAAAGATATGTCCAATTCGCACAACCAACCCACTGTGGAATGAAGATCTAGTTTTCGTGGCAGCTGAGCCTTTCGAAGAGCTTCTGGTCATCACAGTTGAAGATCGAGTTCACCCTTCAAAAGAGGAAATGATGGGGAAAATAATTCTCCAGCTCGACACAGTTGAGAAGCGGCTTGACCACAGGCCAGTTCATTCTCGATGGTTCAATCTTGAAAAGTATGGCTTTGGAGCCTTGGAAGCAGACAGGAGAAAGGAGCTGAAGTTTTCTAGCAGGATTCACCTGAGAGTCTGCCTCGAAGGTGGATACCATGTCTTGGATGAATCAACCATGTACATAAGTGATCAGCGACCCACATCAAGGCAGCTTTGGAAGCCGCCAGTGGGCATATTGGAGGTGGGTATTCTAAGTGCACAAGGGCTCCTCCCAATGAAGATGAAGGACGGTCGAGGGACCACAGATGCATATTGTGTGGCAAAGTATGGCCAGAAATGGGTTCGGACAAGGACGATTCTTGATACTATGAATCCTAAGTGGAGCGAACAATACACATGGGAGGTCTATGATCCTTGCACGGTGATGACCTTAGGGGTCTTCGACAATTGCCATTTGGGTGGAGGTGAGAAGTCAGCTACACGCAGTGCAGCAAGAGATTCACAAATTGGCAAGGTACGAATTCGCCTCTCGACACTAGAAGCTCACCGTATCTACACACATTCTTACCCACTTTTGGTTCTGCAACCACAAGGGGTAAAGAAAATGGGTGAGTTACAACTAGCATTTCGGTTCACTACCCTTTCTCTCGTCAACATGATCTATGTCTACGGACACCCTTTGCTACCAAAAATGCATTACTTGCAACCTTTTACTGTCAATCAAGTAGACAGTCTCAGATACCAAGCAATGAATATTGTCGCGCTAAGGCTTGGGAGAGCTGAACCTCCTCTCAGAAAAGAAGTGGTGGAGTATATGCTAGATGTGGACTCACACTTATGGAGCATGAGGAGGAGTAAAGCCAACTTTTTTCGCATAATGTCGCTCCTTTCAGGAATGATTAATATGGGCAGGTGGTTTGGAGACGTCGGTAACTGGAAGAACCCCATGACATCAGTGTTGGTTCACATCTTGTTTCTGATACTAATATGGTACCCAGAGTTGATACTACCGACTCTATTTTTCTACATGTTCCTCATCGGATTATGGAACTACAGGTTCCGTCCGAGGCACCCACCTCACATGGATACAAAGATTTCATGGGCAGAGGCTGCGCACCCAGATGAGTTGGATGAAGAATTTGATACTTTCCCTACTTCTAGGCCACACGATATTGTCCGAATGAGGTATGACAGACTTAGGAGTGTTGCAGGTAGGATTCAAACTGTCGTGGGCGACATAGCAACACAAGGAGAGAGATTGCAATCCTTACTCGTCTGGAGAGACCCAAGAGCAACGGGCCTTTTCATTATGTTTTGTCTTTGTGCAGCCGTGGTGCTCTATGTCACTCCTTTCAAAGTAGTGGCCCTAGTGACGGGGCTGTATTACTTGCGGCATCCTCGTTTCCGGAGCAAACTGCCTTCAGTCCCAAGCAATTTTTTCAAGAGATTGCCTGCTCGCACAGACGGTTTACTGTGATAAAACAATCATCGTACTTCTGGTTTGCCCACTGTTTCCATATTAGATGCATCCTATCTATGTACTGACAAACTGCTTTGTATAATATAAGGGTATTGTGTACTCTATTTGGGTGCTGAAGTCAAGCTGGTATCGCAATGTTTATGTCCACCGTTGAAGATAAATTTTACTTGTCTCCATAGAAATCCCACAATGCATCTTCAGCATGCTAAAACCATGTCAAAAACACAAGAAGCACCCTTAGATCAACAGCTTTCACTGGCAAATCGTTCTCAGAGCTGCAAGAGAGAATAGCAAAACAAAATCGATTGCATGGCAGAATCAGCCCACAAAAGATTAAGTTACTGATTAATTCCGTGCAGAGTTCACAATGACGCTCTGCCTTAAGATTAGATTACTTGAAATTAAACATAAATTAGATGGCATCAGCTGACAACAAATTCCACAGGACGTACAAAACAAGATTTGGTATGAAGTCCTTTCACATATAACCCAGATAAATAGACGGGAGATGACCGAGTCCTCAATCCCAATAAAGGAGAATAAGGTCAAATTTCACATAAACCTTAACCACAAGGGAGAGGCATGGACTATTTCTCCAAAGGAAAAGGCCTTTTGCAATTAAGAATGACATCAAAGAAGCATGCCAAAAAATGCAGGGAGGATCACGGCCTGACAATCAAAGAGGCAAAACCCTTTACTACGCTCAGAAGTTAAATCAACATTTCATGACCTTCACAGAAAACAAAAATGACGAACTAATCCAACAACAAATTGTAGGTACCGAAAGTCGAGAAGTCAGGATTGCTGAATTCAGAGAAAAGAAAATCGCTTCACAAAGTATGTATTGCCTCTGAAAACGACAACATTAAGATGTCTATAGCAATGTGAGAATAAAAAGTACACATGATGAGATAACAATGCTCGAAGTAGCAAAAACGGAGAAATCCTAGCACTATACTTCATCCTCTAGAAGACCAGTTCATGAGGTTTCATGCCCGCCTTGAGGGAGAACCTGGCAGCCAAATAGGTCTTCAAATCCGGCACACCTTCAATGGATTTTATCAATGGAGTATCCACTGACTTCTGGTCATCTTTTTTCTCCTGTGGAAGCACATTCTTTTCCTACATTTTGAAAAGAGAAAGAGCAATAGAAGTTAAATGTTGCCTTGCTGGAAGAGGAATCCTACTCTGTCTACAAAACTATTTCATGGAACTGACCTCTTTCTCGGCCTCAAAGAACTCGCCTTCTCCTTTATTTTTCTTCTTCTCGACTTTCTTTGCAAAATACTTGTCATCAAATTTCTCAACATTAACACCAGATATGTCGACCTTAGTGGATGTAGCAATCACATAAGATTGATTAACTCTTCTCAGAGGAACACCATTAATCTTGAACGGACCTGAATTTAGAGGATAAAAATAGATTAATGAACAATACAGGAGTGGCTGAAGGGGAAAAAATTACAAACTTATGTTCTTTGTATCTATGTAGAAGCCATGCCTGGCATGAAGTGATACACTACAGCCACATTACTAAGCTGAAAAAAGCAGCTACACCCTCCCTTAGCTATTAAAGAATGCAACTCTAGTCAGTCGATTTTTCAAGCTAGAGAACATCGATTAGCGAATTGAACACACGAAGTCGATTGCAGAGGCGACTGATGTTACGGTGCTGAAAAGATAACTCCTCAGGAACCAGATATTTGCAACGTATAGGCGTAGAACCATGGGGAGATGGGAAATGGAAAATCCGGATGCTTTTACAAAGTTATTTCTGCTTCTGAAAGGCGACAGCTGCTCCAGCAGAATGCTTGGCGGGATTTCAAAAGTAAAAAACGTGGAAGCTCAAGGGATTATATGTAAGCTCCGAACAAGAAGTCAGGGGGTTGTTTCTACGGAACAGGGTCTAAATGCTGTCTCATATAGTTACTCCACACTATTAATACATCCAAACTCCACAATAACAATTAATGTAAGAATTGGATCTGCACGAAACATCGAATCCATAGGAAGTAAATCAAATTCGAAGATGCTAAGCCAAACAGAAAACGCCATGGTTAATCCGCACTGAGATAAATGCCCACAACAAAGGGAGGAAACTCGGGAGGGCCATCGATGCCCAAGTACGTAACTTTAACAGAGTAGAGGAAACATGCGTACAACAACAAAGAGGGCGGAAGTCCAGAGAGAGATATGGAGGAGGATGAACTCACCGGTGATGAGGAGCAAACCGGAGGGGAGCTGCTTGAGGAAGACCACCCGCTTGCCCTTGAAGCGGCCGGCGAGGATGATGAGGACGGTGCCGGGGGAGACGGAGGGGCGGAGCTTGGTGGGTCTGGGGCTGCGCTTGTTGAGGAGGGGCCTCTTGACGTCGTCGGCGGGATAGAATTTGGGGGCCTTGGCGGCGGGAGGGGCAGGCTTTGGGGCGGGGTCGTGGCGGGGGAAGGCGCCGCCGTTCTTGGCCTTGATGGCCCAGAGACCGCGCTTGTGGTACATCCGAGACCTCGAGTACTTGCCTATCCCTCGGATCAGCTCCGGGTTCCTGCTCCCCTTCCCGCTCTTGCTCTTCGCCGCCGCCATCGTTCGATCTCTCCTCCCCTCCCTGTTCGCCCTGCCAAAATGAGATGCCTCTGCTCTCTCGGGTCGGCGCGATCGAGCAGACAGGGGGCGCATATAAACCTCGTCCCGCTGTTCTGTTCCGTTCGCCGCAAACGAAACCCTAGCGGGACGGTCGTGTGGCCGATGGGCTTTGAGTTTGGATCGGTCGATGGGTCACGGCCCATTACGAAGCTCGGTAGGCCCACCTGAAGTTCCAGTCCATGTTGGGGTTGGGGAGACGGAGGAAATGGATAATTGCTCGTCGCAGGAGAAGATAGAACGCGACTTCCTGCGCACTGGATACCGTCGCGGCTCCCTTCTCCAGCCCCCACAATCCTCCTCCTCCTCCGCCGTCACTCGCTGGTTTGCTCTGCTTCCTCTCTTCCCATGGCGTCAGCGACATTATCTGTGCTGCTGCTCTCGGCGTCGCCTCGCAGTCTCTCTCGTCACTCCCACTCCTTCCATTCATGGTCGTCCAATGCGAAGCAGCTCTCCGTCCCAATCCTCGACCTCAAGACCCCCCTCGCCTTCCCTTTTCCTCTCAAACCCACCGCCGCCCCGCGTAGATTGTACTTGAAGAGAGTTTGCGTGTGTGCCGTTGCGGAAGAAGCCGCCGCCGCTCCTTCTTCTTCCTCCTCTTCTTCTTCGGAGGGCGCCGCCGCCAGGAGGCTCTACATTGGGAACATCCCCAGAGACGTCGACAACGACCAGCTCACCAAAATCGTCGAGGAACACGGCGCCGTTGAGACAGCTGAGGTACTGCTCCAAATCCAAAAAATTTAGCATTAGCCACGCTACTTTGTCAGGCAGTTACCATTATTGCAGTGGGCACGTCTTTCGCTCCTGGTTAGGGATTCTCTTCATTGTCCATCCTCTGCTGGTTACTGATTATGCTCGGTCCGCATCATGCTGTTCAGATTGTACACCGCACCTCACTCGTGACTTTTGACCGAAGCCCATCGCCCAAAAATCTGTCCAGATCACAAAATGAGTGGCTCCATGAGTCCGTTTTGATTCTTTGACAAAAAAAAAAAAAAAAAAACAAATGAATCAATTTCTGAACTTGAGTCTGTTCTTTTCTTTTCTTCTTCTTCTTTTTTTTTTTGGTCTCCTGTTAGGTGATGTACGATAAGTACACTGGCAGAAGCCGTCGATTTGCATTTGTTATGATGAAGACCGTCGAGGATGCCAATGCTGTAATAGAGAAACTGAATGGCTCTGTAAGTGACTGATGGATGAAATTAAGGGAATTACATTTATAGACATCAGATGACTGGAAATAATTAGCTCTATCTATTCCATGGCAGGAAATAGGAGGCCGGGAGATCAAAGTTAACATCACCGAAAAACCATTGCCCTCAGTGGATTTGTCCCTTTTTCAAGCTGAGGAATCCCAGTTCGTCGACAGCCCACACAAAGTATATGTGGGAAATCTTTCTAAGCCGGTAACTACAGACACGCTGAAGCAATTTTTCTCTGAGAAGGGGCAGGTACTCAGTGCGAAGGTTTCACGGGTTCCGGGAACATCGAAATCCAGTGGGTTCGGTTTTGTTACCTTCTCCTCGGATGAGGATGTGGAAGCCGCTATTGCATCTTTTAATAATGCTGTAAGTGGACTGATCACAGTCGATACTTTATGCAATTATGTGGCCTTGTGTGGCATAAGCTTGATATGGGTACGCACACATCAGGTTGCCATGTGTGCTACTACTGCCCAAGTTGCTAGCTTGTGTTAAATTTATCTGTAGGCTTAAGCTATATCTGCATGATCTTTGTTCTATCTTTGCTCTAAGTTGTCAGCACTTACGATTTTCTAGCTCATCGACTGTTCTGCATCTTGCTTTGCAGCTATTGGAAGGACAGCGAATTCGTGTGAACAAGGCGTAGCCGTAGGGGAGAGCCTTGGCTTTTGAGATATGTACATCGTTTATGTATCCTCTAGAGATATCAGCTTTTTGCACATTTGGAGTCTTTTGGTTCTATTTGTATACCTGAAAAGGGCAGGGGATAAAGGAGATAGTTTTGAAGCGCAGTTTCGTGTTGTAAAGTTTCATCCTGAAACTGATCATGCTGCTTTAGTGATGACCCCAAGACTGAATTGATACTCTTCAGTGCTATTCATGTCTGCTCTGATGCGGGTGATTCACTTAGGGTTCGGGAACCAGCCAGCCAGGTCTTTCCAGAAGCAGACGAGCTTCCAAAATGCAACCTAATGCCTCTGGAAGATCTATTGGGAGGGGAAGGGGAATGTGCATTTCTTTGATACATTCAAACTTTAAAGAACATGTTTTAATTTACTATGGCAAAGTGTATAATGCTCGTGACTGTGCGGAGTATATCTGTGTTTCCATTTCACTCCATGCTGTGAAGCCAAAAATGAGGCTTTGAGTAGGGAAAAAGTATTGCCAGCTTGAGGGCCTTCACGGGGAAGACAAGAGGAGGGGATGTGAGTAGTGAGTCGTGGGTCGGTAGTGAGTGTTAGTGGAGATGGTGGGTGAGTGAAGAAGTAGCCCTTGTTCGGAAGGATTGCTATTTCTTTATTTTTATTTTTTGAATTTGCAGAATTTGTGAAATTAACGTTTTTAACTCGAGGCACTTGAGTATTTAAAGTTATTCAACTTATAATAAATATATAAACGGCCGATGATTGCACGTAAACATGTTTTGATTATCACAAAGATCTTTCACTTGAGTATTTAAAGTTATTAGAAGAGAAACATTTGGTTACTAATTAGGTCTGATGTCACCACGAAAGATATTGAGGTATCATAAAAAATTCTAAGCTGTAAACTTTTGTATCTTCTTCTATGGTATTTTAAATTTTAATTAACAGGAAAGACGAATAATCCGGTGTATTGCATATGAGACTCAGTTTATTCAAGCTCATGAGTCGTCACTCTCATTTAATGTGATTATTGAAAGAACCATAAATGGATTTTTTTTTTTTTTGGGTCCATTCTCAATGACATTGTGGCCATATAGGGTGCGTTTGGTAACACACATTCCAAAAGTGTTACGGGGAACAAAAATAGAAAAAGTGTTTACATTAGGGGAACAATTTTTGAACAAAAAACGCGTTTGGTAAACTTGTTAGGGAATAAAAAATGAACGAAGAAACACGTTTAGTAAATTTGTATTCTTTTTTATTTCTTTTAGTTTTTAATATTTTTATTTTCTTTTTTTTTTTTTTTTTTTTTCTTTTGGCCGTCGGGTGCGCCGGCCTCGGCCATGGCCGGCGACCTCGCCCTAGCCACGGCGAGGCTCGCCGGCCCCGGCGACGCCGAGCCTCGCCGTGGTTGGGCGAGGCTCGGCCTTGTCGGGCCACCGCCAGGCGACGCCGGCTGGAGGTGGCGACGAGGCCGAGCCTCGCCGGTGGCCGGGCGAGCTCGAGCTCGCCGGATCAGGCGAGCCCGCCTCGCCCGGCCAAGGAGAGGCCGACGCTCGGCCTCGCCAGGGGGCGGCGACGCCCGGCAAGGTCGCCGGCCCTCTTTTGATCGCCGGCCATGGCGAGCCGGTGGACCAAACCAAAGAAAAAAGAGAAGGAAAAAAAAAAAAAAAAAGAAAGAAAAAGAGAGGAGAGAGAAAATGTGTTTCTTTTTTTTTTTAGAAACAAGAAACAAGTTTTTTTTGTTTTTTTTCCAAAAGTGTTAGAACGAAAAATAGATTTGGACAAAAACGCAAACAAATGCGTTTTACTGTTCTTTTTTTTTAGAACAAAAAACACAAAAATTGTTTAAAAACAAAAAAAAAGAACATTACCATGCAGGGCCATAATATCTGTTTCCTCAATTTAACATATAAAATTATACTTTCCCTCCTCTTTTTTGGAAAAAAAACAATTAGAAATTTCAAGATTTTTGCCAAATTTTCATAATTATCCTTTTGATATTTGCACGCGCGAAACGAGCAAGAGAGGGAACAAAAAAGGGAGGTCGAAACACAAAAACTGGCGCCACTCGCCGGTTTCCCGCGCGCTCCCCCTCCAACCCCAAATTCACCATCTCATCGCCACCCCTTCCATCTCCTCTCTTCGGATAATCGCAGTCGCGGGGTTCCTCAGTCGGTGCTTACGTTGTTGTTTGCCTCGGCAGTCAGACGACATGTTTTACTCTCAGACGTTTCTGGGTCGGAAAGGTCCCCTCGGCACTGTCTGGTGCGCCGCTCATCTGCAACATCGCCTCAAGAAATCTCATTATACCTCCACCGATATCCCCAAAACCGTCGGTTTGTAATCCCATCCCTTTTCTTGTGGTGCTTGATTCTCAAGATTTCCCTTTTTTTTCCAATTTCCCCGAGCTATAGTGATTTGTCATTTCTTTGCCCCCCTGCTTTGTTCGGTTCCCCCGTCGAAAGGAGGGGACTTGATGCACTCAGACTTCAGTCTAGATCTAACTGACGAATGTCGCTTGTAAATTGGCGCGAAAGTTTCTTCCTTTCTTTGCTTCGTCGCAGGAAGATTGTTCTTTTCCTCCCTCCATCTCCATTTTGGGGCCGGTTTTCCTGTTAGTTTCCCTTTGCGATTGCATTCGAACTAGCTACGAGCTAATTAATGGGTTTGAAGACGCGGAAGCATCTTTGAAGGAAAATGCTTACAAGAAGTCATCATTTTGTCCACCAGTTCGTCTGTAGACGTAGGATTTTTAGCTCGGAAATTATCATTCTCGAGTCCTTTTAATTTCCGCTTTGGCGGCAGAAATATACTTTGAGTCCGGTCGCATTGACTTTTATCCAGTGGTCGCTCAATTCATGTTGTTTTGGCTGACCTTTGAGTGTTCGTTCCTCCTATTGCCCTGTCTTAGTAAACTGTATTAGTGCCTTATTTTTAACTAGTCTCCACAATCCTCCCAATTTGCTGTGCAGACGCTCATATACATGCCAGTGTGGGAGAAGGTGCTTGTGCAGCTGCCGCACAAAGCAATGATATGGCTCTTATGTTATTTGATTACAATAAGGCCCATATGTTTGTTAAGTCAAAGGGCAGTAGCATGGTAAGAAGGGAGAGCGATAGACTTTAATTTTCTCAGGATGGATCGATTTGAAAATTGAAGGAAGACACCTCTCGTGTGTTCCAATTAAGCTATGCTTCCCAAAATTGCAAAGGGGACCATATTTCTCACTGTAGCAAAATAAGAACTTTGATTGCAAGTCTCCTCTGATTCCTTGACGCTAATTTATCTGTTTGCTTTCAAGCGCATATTCATACTCTTAGCGTCTGGTGTTATTCTGTAATTGTTTGGATGTTTACTTCACTGAGATTCTCAAATTTGAGTAATTCTTTTTGGTATTCTGTAGAATATATTATGTTTCCCGAAGTGCCAATTGCTTTGAGGATGTCTGGCCATCTTCTGTTGGGCGTTGTTCGGATCTATTCCAAAAAGTGGATTATCTTTTCCACGAGTGTAATATTGTACTCACTGGATTGAGCAAAGTTTTTGCTCCAGTAGAGCTTAATTTGCCAGAGGATACAAGACAGGCACCGTTACAATCTATCACTTTGCCCAACACATTTGAACTTGATGCCATGGATTTGGATGACACATATGAAGAGGGGTATGATTGTTATAAGTCTCTTGCCTTTCTATGGTTCCACCTTTGAAAATGTCATGAATAGTGGATTTTATTTCAGGATCCAGGATGATCATCTACGGAGCCGCGATGAGATTACTTTGATAGGTGACTGATTTTTAATTTAAGACGTAAAATGTTTTCAATCATTTGGTTTGAAACTCATGTACTTAACACATGAATTTGTGTACTTTTCTGCTTTGGTTCTTAGAGCAAATCCCAACAGGAAGAGATCCTTATATTGTTATATCTTTTGATGAGGTTATAATCTCTCACTTGATCACCTCTTCATTTGGTTGACTTATCGTTGCTTTGTCCTTACATCTAGTAATTCTTCTGATACCTAACAAGAATGGCTTTTTTTATAGGATATTCTGGAATCGTCACAACATGCGCTGGTACCTGTTTCTGTGGTTAGTTTAATGGAGGAGGAGTAAGTGTCCTTATGAGTTTTTTTTTTGGTTTCTTATATTATGCAGTTTACAGAAAGATATGTAGTCTTTTTATCGGACAATGATAAGGTGATTTCTATGTGTGTTTAAACAGTCGTCGGCATTCTGAAGGTCCTAGTCGTAGTCACCCAGAAGTACATAGGGAGAGCTTCCAGGATTCTCCTCCTAGATCAAGGGGAGAGATTGATCGTGACATTCCTATGCTAGATTTGCCAGAAATAGAAGTTATGCGTGATGCAGTTCATGATGTTGGCTTTGGGAACTTTCCTTCCCTGACAGATCATGTAGATGATAGAAGCTCTCCAACAAGATCTGAGCAAATCATGATGGAAAAGGGAACTGTCACCCCTCCTGTGCCTGATGCCTTGGCTTCTGGAGGGTCATCACTACCGTATCAACAGCATTCAGAAACAGCCGCTTCAGGAGATCTGCAGCATGCTGCCGTGTTTCCGGATGAGCATATTTTGTTTGGTGGGACCTTCTACCACTTTCCACGCATGTTTTATTGTTTTCATGAACTGAGTTTATGCCTTTTCAGATTTCCCATAGCCAGTGTTCTTTACATGTGTTTTTCTATATCTCAGAGCATGCATCACCTGAAATGGCAATTCGATCAAGCCCACCTGTCCAGCAGCCACCAGCAAGGAAAAGAAAGAGAAAGCAATTGTTTGATGAATGTGTAGTGTTGAAAAATAGGTAATCTCATTAGTCAAGACATGAGCAGACTCTTGTTGCCTTATAGTAACTCGAAAATGTTTATGTGCAGCTTTATGAAAAGGGCTCTTGACAATCCCAGTGATATACTGCGCAAAAGGAAGAACATACCTACCTCTGCTTTTGGTTTATGGAAGTTAAATAAACGCCTCAGGAAGGAGTGCAGTTTTCAGGAACCCCTCTTCAATGGTATTTGTCTCTCTAAAACTTTTCTACTGCTTTTTGCACGTGCTAGGTGGAGAAATCTTCACTAGAGGATCACACTATATGTGTTGCTGCAGGCATGTGCACTGATCTTCAGAATATATATAAGAAGGATTACGTACAAATAAACCCACATCTTTTTGGACAAGATGATGTTATTCCAGAGGCTGTGGATTCAGAGACTCTGGGTCCAACAACTGAAGCTTTGCCTGGTCTGGGGATTTCTCGTTCTCCTGATAATGCTACTGCTTTTGACATGGAAATTGAGCATCTTCGGCATGACAGAGACCAGACTGGCGGCAACTTCCTGGATTTTGTTTCACTTCCGATAAGAGGCATTGACTCCTCTCTTGGAAGAGATACCTTTACCCCTATATCAGGTAGTTTGGGATCGGCGCGGGAGCTTCCTGAGGGAAGTACTGCTGGAACTGGAGTTTTGCCAACACCTGATGCTGCCACGTCCACTGGTACTTTTAGGTCTGACACGGAAACACCACTGACATTTATAGAAGAAAATCAAGTCGAAGAGAACACTTGCCTTTCGGATATTCCAGAGATGACTGCTGCGGAAGTAAGTCTTCCCTTGCTTTCTAGTGTATTGTTGAATTCTATTTAATTCCTTTGCTAACTGGCCAATTACTTCGACAGAACATCTCATTAGTTATTTGATACCTGGCATTTCTTGTGAATGTGTAATTCGAATTTATCTTGTTTCACTTGGTCCTTATATAAACTCTGTTTCGACTGTTTTCAGTGTGAAAAAAGGCCAACGCTCGCAATTATGGTTTCACCTTCTGAATAAAGATAGTATTGCGATTTTCCTGACCCTAATATTAAATTGTGACATACCTACAATTTCTACGCAGCAAAGTTGCTCGCGTTCGAGCCTAAGTAGTTTGTCTCGGCACATTCTTCATCTTATTTTGCATCACCAATCAGAGTTCCTTATCCTTGGCTTAGAGTTTCTCTCCTTGGAGTATTCTTTCTTTTGCCTTATCTACTTGGGATCATTACCTTGGAATCTTTGATGCATTACCCAGTGCATAATGCTTCCTTGTTGTTTAATAAGATCAAGAGAAGCACTCATATGTATTGATTCTTTTTCCCCAATAAGTTTGGGTATTGGAGAGCTTTGACACAAGTTTTTATTTCTGTTGCCAACGTATATGCAGGAACTTTCTTTTCTGGAAGCAGATGATACTTCACTGGCGGGTATGATGTAATACATGATTTGTGCTACTACTTTTTTCTGTCTTTTGCAAAGCTTAATGGGCGAGACATCTATAGCTGACCAAGAATACTTGATAGCAGGATCCTGCAGATCACAAGAAATTGACCCTTTGTCTATCAGAACAAGGTTTGACCTTGTGTCCATTTAGTTTTTTTAATAGAATCCTCTATTTTTAAATGCTTAATAGTTTGGTTAAACTCTTGGATTGTAAGTGATTCACTTGTGCTTACTGTAATCTACTGCCTGGCACTATTGCAGGGCAGTCGCTCAGTTCTTACAAAGACGTTCTCCCACTGCCCTGGGACAAGAAGAAGAGTCAGGTCTTAGCCTGACCAACATTTTAGAAGGAAAGAACAGAAGATTATGCGCAAGAATGTTTTTTGAGACACTAGTACGTTCCTTGGAATCTCTATGGTAGATGGAATATTTATGGTAGATATATTGCATAAGAATCTAATATCTTTCATCCACTCCACAAAACCCAATTACAGTCCCCATAAAATAGCATCGATGTTTGCACTTTCTTCTAGAACTATATGCATAATTAATTACCTAAACATTTGAGGTCTTGATCAGTGCTGCCCATGTTCTAGTTCTTACTTATGTTGACTCTCGTGACATAATGGTAGCAGAGATGTTTGGCAAGATTCAAATTTTAATGAATGATGATTGTATATTTTGGTTCCTGTCATACCAGGTTCTTCTGTCGAGCCATAAATTGTCCTATGGGCCATTTAAGGGAACAGAGCATCTTCTGGACCAATAGAAACTTCCTGTTGATTGAGTGATTTCGGCTGTCACTCGCAACAAAATCACGACATAGAAGAGAATTCATACTGGTGCTTTGCTAATCACCTAGGCCACTACCTGTTTTGCAAGTTTTCATGCAAATGATGTTGCAAATTTCCTTCTGATACAGGCTTCCTAGAAACCAGCATGATATAATATTCTGAATAAATGCTAAGAATCTTGTCCTACTTACTGTTAGGAAAGTGGATGCCGATACTCTAAATATAGCTAATTAATGACAACACTTTAACTTGATTTATCATTCTTCATTTGAAAGAGTGAGCTAGGCTAATATTTGGTCATTATCTGTGGGACTCGAATGTGAGGACGTTTGCTTAATGCAATTTCCTTTCTGGCAAGCTTTTGGTATTCAAGTATATAATACAAGAATTACAACTTTAGATGTACTAAACTGAAGCCATATCAAAAGTGCTCCCGATTTTCTGGATTGTTTTCTCGGTTGATGACTTCTCATATGATGTGGACAGGTTTTGAAGAGTTACGGACTCATTGATGTGCAACAAGATGAAGCTTATGGTGATATATTGTTGAAGTTGACTCCTACATTTTCAAAGGCACAAATTTAATGTTAGATAGTTGTCTGCTCACTATTATTAATGTTAGATAGTTGTGTGCTCACTATTATCTTGCTGTACATAGAAACAAGGTCATTATGAGTAATGAAGGTAACTCCTCTTAGCAATGATGTCGCACTCTCCACTAATTTCTCTTTCTCTTGCATGTTCAAAGGCTGGAGAGTTTTGTAGAATCATCAGCCAGCCGTTTTCTTTATCTATGCGGCGCTTTAAAACAAGATGTTTAACTATGGTTTATCGGTAGTTCATGTATAGAAATGATGTATACAATATTTTCTGCTTCAAATGCATTTGAATAGGCAATTGTTGCCTTCCATGATAGGAGGAGCCTACAATTCGCAGCCAAATTGGCTCTTCACCTGGTGTGGCGAATGTACCTTCATCAAGTTAGCATTAACATCCAAATCCTCACCTTTGATTTGACAAGCAGACTTATTTGGACATGACATAATTGGATGCATGTTGAACGGGAGTTGTAGTTTTGAATTCTCTCATTCAAATTATAGAAGCTTCTTCGGTGATAGTCCCTCAAGTGACACTCAAACTCAACAGCCCCTAAAATGAGAAACCAAGGCTATCACCGAAAATTGGTAAAACCTAAATAACCCACGAAAACACCAATCTTGTTCTTTAGTGCGCTGTTCATTCGCCCCAAAGGCTAGTTCTTGTAGAACCACAAATCGCGACAAATCAAAATTTTTATAATTTCTTATCCTCAATCAAATATTGATAATTTCTTTCTTTTATCCATTAACGACCACAAATCGTAACAAATCAAAATTACCATCTAATAATGTTAACTACCCCCTTAAATCTTACTTTATTGAATAATGCTCGTTTATTCCACACACTTAATAACAACTTAATTACCAAATCATATTGATAGAAAAACCAAATCTCATAATTTAGAGACACTTTAAGAATATCAAAACAATTCTCACATTTTCTCCTCATGATCCATATAATATTTAAAATATCAAAACATCAATTATTTTTCATATAACTTAAATTAACTATTTTATTTCAATAAAAATTTCACAGTGGGAGTCCTTGAGCGGTATATATCACTGAGCTATTTCGTTGATTGCAATGAGATTACATAGTGTCCATAGAAATAGATAGCGAGAAGTTTCTCAAAGTGTCGCTTCTCGTCCTTAGTTTCCCCATTTAGAGAATTCTACCTCCACCAGCACTAGTCGACGAGGCCACCTTTTTGGCTTCTTCGCTATGTGCTTGCGGCAATCTTCTTCTTTTAATAAACTGAAGATCATTATTAGGCAACGTTGACACCTAAATTTTGGCGACCCAGTCATTTATTTAATGCATAGAAAATTAGGAATTAATTACATATCATATAATTTTAGATGCATTTATTTATTATTATTGCATTTTGCATTGGACCGGTGACGGATGGATTTGACTTGATGGTTTTAAACTTTAATTAATGACAAAAAAAAACAAAAAATTTAATTAGACGAGTTGGATTAAGCCTGTGGCAAGAGGGAATTGGCCCAAGCCTGTTGTTCTCTGATGACCGACAATTGACTTATGAGAAATGACGATTTGATATTTTCGGAAAAGATTCGTAGTATTCTTCCAATATTTGGTAAATATTTTATATATTTATGCGATATATACATTAGATGATATATTTCATAGCAGATTGGAAGATTTTGGAGGGAATATCAAAATAATCAAAGAGAATATTGCACTTAAGGGATAATACTGAACGATATATTTTTTGTCTCAAAACGAGAGAGATTGCATAATCATTAGGGATTTCGTGCTGAAATTTTCTTTCTCCGTTGGAATCATACCATTCACTTATAAAATGCCGCCCAGTCAAGAAAGAGGAGAGAGGGCACACTATAGAATAGACAGAGAGCGGCGGAAAAAGAGAGAAAAGCAGAGAGCTTGGGAAAAGGTCTTTGTCCCAGTCCTTCACCGCGGCCTCTTCATTGTCGCACCAGACCAGTCGATCCCTCGTCCGGCGACATCACTCACCATAATTAGCGAGCTCCTCCGGGAAGCCAACAACCATCGCTCCTCCCTCCTCGCAACGTAGCCACAGATCCGTGCCTTGCCAATCCTGCAATTTCACGGCCACCGGGATCCTGCAACCTTGGTGTTCCAGCGAGTTCTTTGCTCCTCAGCCTTGGTAGTCCCTGCACAACGATGCTGAACCGGCCCCTACTCCGACGAGAGCCAGACGAATTGCAGCCCACGACGCTGACTCTCGCCACCTGCTGCTCCCTCCTCGTGACTGCACCAGCGACCACGGGCAGTTCCAATCCTCCCAGCCGCTGCCTCACCTGAAGCGGGCCCGTACCAGACTGAGCTGAGGATTCCCCGTTGCGAGCCGTTGCTTTTCCCCTGCCGTGCCACTCCTGTCAGTGACACGACTCTAACGCGTCGCTGCCTCAGTCCAGGCGATGAAGCTCGTGATCCGACGACAGCATAGCAGCCAAGCCCTGCTTCACCGAACAATCCCAATTGCACGTAGCTGTGCCAGAGGTGTGATCCGTGAATGTGGCGGTGAAGAAGTACTGAAGGAGTGCACTTGAATCATTCACAAGCAAGAAGAGCCCAAGTGGCAAAATTCTGATGTGATGATTATGTGTAAGAGGGTTCGGTGGGTGCAGCAACTCATCATCTCGCGTGCTCAATAGACGTGATGTACCCAACTAAGATCGCCTCTTCTCGACGTGCACCACCACCATCGGCCGCGAGCCACTGTGATCCACCACTGCGATTCCTGTGATAATTGTTTGCTCAAATTCGGAAACGTCATCTAAGGTTTCCAACTCGAGCCAAACACTGCAGTTTATCCCAAGCCACCCGTAGAGCCACTGGCGAGCAACTGAATCGCAGGTCCCTGAGCTTCGTGGCTGTGTGACCACCGCCTTTCGTGAGCCCCTTGTCGCCGGTCCCGTTTTGGAAACGAATCATCGAAACTAGGTAGTTTTCTCGAGCCAAATTTCATCTCGATATTTTGTTGCATAAATTGGATAACATAATCCTAATATTGAAATGCTAGACATTATCAGATAGCATTGGTGATGTTTGAAATCATTATAATTACTAATTTGATTCGGATAATTTTTTTTTTAATTATTCTGATTTTTCTGTGATGTTTCGGGTTAGAATAATTGTTAATTTAATCCGTGAGATGATGGATTATCTTTCAATTATTTTAACCCTTTATTTGAATTCTTGATAAATATCTTGAGTGATTAAATATAATGCTTATATTTGATAAATGCTTGTTTTGGAAAACATCAAAAAAATCAGATTGTGTGACAAATTAGAATAGTTTCTTATATAGGATAGGGTCACATGTTTAGAATTTATCTAGTTAGATTTTTTTAATATTACATTGCATGTTACGGCTACTTAATTAAGATGAGTTTCCGTATTAAAATGGGATTTAATCTAAATTATTTCCTAACGTGAGTAGGATAACTTGTTGGGTTTTGTCGTCAATTTTCAATAATTATCTCGAATTTTAATACAAAAATACCAAAAAAAAAAAAAATCATATGCATGTTATCTAGGTAAGTTTTCATCTTAAAACAAAGAGAAAACCCCAGAAAAATAATAGTTTGCCTTATTGTGTTTAATTCTGCAATTTTTTTGAATGTTATCTTTAATGTTTGCACACCTATTTTAATACGGAAACTCATTTTAATTAAGTATAGTGTTGAGTTTTAAGGGGAAAAACCCTCATCCTACGAAGACACTAGATCTGGAACTGCTTTGCTGACCTTTTGGTAGTTTTGTGGGTTACATGTTGCTTTTTACCGAGAATTTCTCTTCGACTTCTTCACGAAACTTGTAGAGAACATCCTAAGGACTAACATACTCAAATTTGAGGTAAAATGAGCAAGTGTAGCCTAGTGAATCGATTTTCTCTTGAAGACAGTAAATCTGGAAATACGGTACTGGACACCCGAGACTTCTTGGACCCATATGGTGACTATTCTTTGGAAATTTCACTTAGATCCCTGAATAAAAGTTGTAGGGGACCTCTTGAGGCAAAACATATCAAAATTTCAAAGGAAACGAAGAAGGATAAGTAGGTAAAAACTCGATATTTTGGAGATAGGTATACTGGACGTTTCGGTGCTAGAGCCAGGAGCTTCGGACGTCTATAGAAAATTATCTAGAACGAATCTGACCTAGATGTCTTCATGAAAAATCTACTTTAGGGTCTTGAATATAACCTGGTAAACTTTCATGATTTTCGGAGGTCATCTGGGTATTTTAATCGAAATATTTCAAGAACTGCGCAATCTGATCTCAACCGAAATTACATGCTGTATTTGTGTGAATTATATCTTCTAGTGTGAAACTCTTTTGGGAATGTGTTCTTCATGACATTGTTACCTTGTTGTCTTGTCTATCACATGTCCTGATTTTATGATTTTTGAGAATCATATGGATTTTTATTTAAATGTTTTCTAAAATGGTACAAGCTGGAATTTAGTAAACTTCAAAAAGACATGATATATGGACTATTCTAAATTGTATGGACTCCATGTATTGTACTGTTATGAATAATGGTGTCTTGCTGCATGTATGATGATGTTTGGAAATGCATATATGAATAAAAGGATGAAAATGATCTTGATTGCCATCACATCACATGCCATGTTAAAATTGAATTATAATTGAAGATGTGAATTAAGCTAAGTGAGAAGGCCGTCGGAGGTGTGAGCCGACGATGCCCCAGGAGTGTCGGGATGCCTGGCTAGAAGGGTATGGCTGGTTGCCCGGTGGCCTTAAATGGCCGGATGCCGGAGGGTCCTCGGGAGTTTCGAGATGCCCGGAGAGTGGGGGAGCCGGAAGCTTGGCAGGTATTGTGCCGAGGGATGCCTCGTGATGCCAGTTGGGGTACGAGATGCCTGGCAGGTATTGTGCCGGATGCCCGGCAGGTATTGTGTCGGATGGTTCTCGCGATGCCAGGTGGGGTGCGAGTGATAAATGTGGGATGCAAACATTGGTCCCGGGAAAGAGAAATGTGGCGGCCCAAAATGAAAGAATGAAATTGGGAAATTGGAATTGAATTATGCATGATGGTATATGTATGGCATGATGATGATGAGTGCATGTGACATGATGATGGTGAGTGCATGGATGTATGTGCACCTATGGCATGATGAGCACATGTGATATGATGATGATGAGTGCATGGATGCATGATGATGGTGAGTGCATGGATGTATGTGCACCTATGGCATGATGGCACATGTGATATGATGATGATGAGTGCATGGATGCATGATGATGGTGATGACTATATGATGATGTATGTACGTGAGATATGATGACATGTGCATGATATCGAGGTAAATTGTGCATGGATACTTGAATGACATGTGTTATGCTATGATTGTGATGATTGTATTGTATGATGCATTGAGTGGTTTATTGGTCCTGTGGTTGTACTCACCCCTTCGGGGACCAACATTTCAGATTAGTACGATGCCGCTCCCTACTGTCACGCGTGACACTTTTTACGGCCTTCCTTCGGACGTGGAGGTCGAGTGGGCGGAGATCGACTGTCCCACCATCCCTGGTTTGACGTTCGTTCGGATTCGTAAATTCGTGATGTATGATGTGGGCTTGGCTAGGGGCCCGGTCGTTCAGGAGTTCATATCTGTTCACGTTCGTCGAGACGGAGTGATGCGGGGGATGTTGCCGCCGCCACCGCCTGACGCACCAGGATGGGTGTGACGGCCCGCGCGTGAGGAGTAGGAGCTGCTACTTTTTGGACAATAGCCGACACTAGTAGATGGAGGACGACACGTGATCACTTTAGGGGTCGAATTATCCTTTTGGGATATAGCCAAGTGTAGCTAAAAATCTTGGCTTTCTTTTGTTGTATCGACCCGAGAAAAAAAAATCCATCATGAAAATATGTAAATAAAAGTGGCTCGGCTTTATCTTTTCCTATGGTAATTAGTGGTGTGCATTGTATCATGTTTGTTGGAGGGAGAGATGGTGATATTAAATTATGCTTCCGCTAATAAGTCGCGCTGGGACCGTTTTCAAAAAAAAAAAAAAAATGCCTATGAACTGCGATGCTTCTACTAAGAGATGTAACTAGTGTTCATTAGGTGTAGCGATAAATAACCGTGGCGACCTTAGGTGGTTTAGGGGTACCACAGCATCCGTCGTTACCATTGCGCCGGAGCTCTGCCGCCGGCGACCCCCCTTGCCGGACCGACGATCCGCTGCCCCCTCTTTCCTTAGGTTGTTTATTTGTTTTTTTTTTTTTTTATTATTTGTTTAGTTTTACTTTTAACTGTCATTTATTTTATTTACCTTTTTAAGCTTTGCTATTATTGTACCAATTGGAATATTGGTAATTGATTCTTATAGGCATTATCCATAGGAGTTTGTCCCTAAAGTTATTGTAATTATTTAATTTGACCCGTAAGACGTCGGGTCATTTTTTTAATTATGATAATTTTTGGGGTTTGCTTATAATATATTAATTGTTGAATTAATTTAGTTATTAATTTGATCCGTAAGATTTCGGATTAGATTTTTAATTATTTTGATTTCTTGTCATGATGTTCGGGGTTAAAAGTAATCGTTAATTTGACCCGTAAGATAACGGGTTATTTTTTTGTTTATTTTAATCCTTTATTTGTTGGATATCTTGTTTGTTTAGATTTAATGCTTGTTTTAGAAAATCACTAAGAAAAATCAAAAAGATGTTTGAATTAGGATTTCAATTGGTTTTAGAATATTTCTTGTTATTTTGCATATCTAGAATATAGATTTTATTTTAGATTTTAAAAAATATAAAACAAAAAATGCATTCATTTAGGATCATAGTTTTTGTTTAATTTAAGTTGCATGTTTAATTACGTGGCATTTTTAAATTTCGAACATTGTTAAAAAATAAAAAAATATCATGCATATGTCATGTAGAATTAGGGCATGCTCTGCACGTCATTGCATGTTAAATAGATTGCATGTTAGGTTGAGATCATGTCTTAATTTAAATTAGGATTTAATATGACCTAATCCTTATTTTAAATTAGATAGAATTTCAATCTAGCTAGATCATTTTTGCATTCGAATTTCATATAAAATTTGTCTTTGCATAAGTTAATTTCAATTTTTAGGATAGATTGCATTTTAAAAAAAAAATAGAAACATCAAATGCAAGTCATTTAGTTTTCATTAAGTTCATTTAATTAGAACTTTCTTGTCATTAGACTAAGTTATTTAATAAATGTCGCGTGACATATAGCTTGCATATTAAATTGCATGAGGCATGTCATTTTAGTTTAAATAATTTGGTATGTCATCGCATCGCATCGCATATCATTATAATTAGATCATTTAAATTGCATTTAATTATTGCATTTCTTCATGTCATATAGTTTAAGTCATGTCGTCATGTCATATTAGATTATTTGCATAAGTCATGATTTTCATTAAATAAAGTGAAAACAAAAAAAATTGATTGCTTGTTAATTAGGAATCATATCTAGGATTGTTGATGTGAATTTTGATTTAATATTGCAGATGTTTTCGTTGCTTTAAGGTATGTTTTTGCATTATTTAATTGCTTTCTTGATGTGTTAAATTGGTGGTATGCGCATATGTATGATCACCTCACACGTTAGGAAGCTAAATTAAAATCAATTCAATTGCCAAACATTTTTCTAAAATTAAAAAGAAAATGGTACCGAAAGGGCACTAGGATAGTATAGTGTAACCAAGTCCCCGTACCCAAAATTTCTAGTTCGTAGGAGTAAAATAATACTCTCATTATTTTACTTAGGTGTCTAATTGACATACCACAAACTGATTAGTGGCGACTCCTAGATAATAATCTTTTGCATGTTAAAACCCTAAGTTGCGATTTGGTATGGGCTTGGGAGAGCTCGAGCTAAGCTTAAAGACTTAGTAGTCCATCAACCTAGTTTTAGGTGGTAAACCCGAAAAATTGGGTTGCGACAGCTTGGCGACTCCGCTGGGGACTTGTGTTAAAACACTTGGTGGACTTAGGCCAATTTTTCTTTTTACTTTAAAAATGTTTTTGTTTGACAGCGAGGATCCCAGGTACGTCCCTAACATTTTTAAGGTGTTAAATGTTCTTGCAGATGGGAGGTATAAGGGGAGTAGTCTTTGCTAACCTTTGTCTTGCAGGTTGGAGTGTGGGATAAATGATTTATTTTTCCAATTAGAAGTGTTGTTCGCATTTAAACTGTTGTGCATGCTTTATTGCTTTAGCACCACACTATTTGCACACACAACCTGTGGTCCGACCTGGGCTGCGATAGGATTTCTAGGATGGTGTTGAGAAATATACTTCCTCCAAAGTGAGACTGCTATGTAGAGGTTGACCTTCTCTTCCACGAAAGTTTTTCATGGTGTCGAAATGTGTTTTGTCCATATCTGCGAGATTGCGTGACTATTGGACATTCCATTTGACTGAGCCCGGAGTTAAGGGGACCTGACGTTAATGCGAGACTGCAACGGTCAGATCACCCTCTTAGCTCCACTTTGTTAAGCCTTTTAGATAGAAATCGAGCCTCACGTTTCATGCGTGTGTCTATGTGATTGCCATTGATTTTCTTTGGTAAAGTAAGTCTCCTATCCCTGTACCATGCAATTTTTTTTTGGGTCGGTTCATGACAATTTAGGTCAATCATTGATTTAATTCCTTTGTCAATTAAAAATGAAATGAGGAAATTGCCATGCAATGAATTATTTGGAAAATAAAAAAAAAAACTAGAAATTTGTTTTCAATTCATGTCTTGGCTCTTCCTAGTTCATGTTTAAAAAAATTTCGTCCCTACCGGGGATTCCCATGTCTTTGTTTTCCTAGTCCATTTTTAGAAAATCCTTTTCATATGTGGATTTTTCTTGACTAAAAAAAATAGATTGTTGTCATGGATTGGTTTTCTCATTATACCTCGTTCTTACATATTCCCATTTTTTCCCTTAGGCGATCAAGAGCTAGAATGTGCGACCAAAATGAAATGCGTGATCGTATGTCCGCTGTGGAGACTCAACTTCAACAAGTACTTGCCTCTATACAGCTTGTGACGGATCAACTCAAATTCCTTCAAGCGAATCTAACAGCTCCACCTGCTTTTCCCGAAATAGTTATCCCGAAGCAAGCAAACAAGATTCAAACGATTGACGATGATATGCCCGGGCTGGACGATGACTCGGTCCTTGTTGGAAAAGTCAAGCTTGACAGTGCTCCTAAGACAGATCAGGATGAGTGCGTTGCAAAGCTAGAAGAGAAAGTGAGACAACTGCAGGAATCACAAAGCTCACTCCCATTCGACCTCTCAATCTATGAGAAGGTCAAAATGCCGAGCAAGTTCAAAATGCCAGAGTTTGAGAAGTATGACGGTACATCTTACCCAAAGTCTCATATGCAAATGTATCACGTGCGCATGGCCCAGCACGTAAAAAATGAGCCCCTCATGATCCAATCGTTCCATGCGAGTTTGACTGAACCCGCACTAAACTGGTACGTAATGAAGAATGTGAACCTTCTTGACACTTGGAACGAAGTGGCTGACGTGTTCCTCACACAATACAAGTTCAACATGGACATCGCACCTTCCCGAGAAGACCTGAAGCGGATGGAAAAGAAAAGGAGCGAGTCGTTCAAAGAATATGCTGTAAGATGGAGAAACCTAGCGGCTCAAATCACTCCTGAACCTACCAACAAGGAGCTGATGAAGTTGTTCGTGAAAACTCTCCCTTCTGAGTTTCGTAACCAAATGGCCAGTACGTACATCGAAAGCTTCAACCAACTTATCCCGGTGGGTGAACAGATCGAGATGGGGATAAAAGAAGGGTGGTTTACTGAGCCATCCAACAAGAGATTTTCTACCAAGAAGGAGAGGGACCCTGAAGCCGAGATTAATATGGCCTACTCTCAACTGAATTGTGATACATCCAATCGCGCTCTGGTAATTAAGATTTCTACTGAGCAACAAGGTGGAGGATATCAGTTCTCGGGTCAATGACGTAATATTAGGAGGCAGTTTACACCTCTTCCCGGATCCCTATCCGAAGTTTTGCTTGTTCTCCAAAAGAAGGGATTACTCTCTACTGAGCCGAAGCGACCAAATCCTGAGCGTTATTCTGCATATAATCCCTCCGAGAAATGTGACTATCACATGGGAGAGATTGGTCATTCCGCTGATGATTGCTATGTTTTGAAGCATAAGGTCCAAGACCTCTTGGATACAAATGAGTTCTCTTTTAGCAGTAATCAGAAAAATCCTCTGCCCAACCATGATGAAGGCGCAAACGCTGTCACTGAGTGAAGAAGTTCTTGTCTTCTAGGATTTCAAGTTTTGTTTAGGATTTTCTGCTTTTTGAAATTTCAATTATTGCTTTCGTTTTTAAGGTTTTTCTTGTTTGCATTTTCCATTCCAATAATGTAATTCATTTGATTCTATTCAATGAAATTACAATTTTATTTTCAATTTTGAGGACATGATGGGGTATACCAAACCAGTCCAATGACGATATCGAACCATGAAAAAGAAAAATATCATCCATAGAGAAATCCTGAGGGCTGGACTTTCTCATGTTTCCTCCCAAAATTTTTTTTTTGAAAACAAAAAGCATTTCATTGTCAAAAAAAAATTCTCAAAGCTTGTGGCACATTAAACCTGTTTATTTGTCTGACACATACTTCTTGTCTTAGAGCATAATTCTATCACTTGTTATGACAAGGGACATCTGAAAATAGCGTATCAAGTTTCAATGATCATAAACTTGACTTGTGATCAACAGGCTTAAAGTGCTCTTGCAGTGAAAAAACAGATTTGGGGCAAGTAAAAGAAAACCATCATTCCCTGGTGGAAGAGATGACAAATTGGGGGCATGACAGATTTTGGTACTGACCCGACTTGGATAAGATCTCGACCCGAGCCAAAATGGATATGCAATTTGAATTGATGTTGCATAGTATCATACTGAGGCACGTTCTCTTGTGCAGGGGCAAAAGTGGATTTTCTATCTTGAATGATAGCGACAATCCAAAGACATCAACTGTTGAGGCAATTCCCTTTGTAGAGGAATCCTTGAATGAATGCTTAAAACCATTTTGCATTATAGAAAACTGTTTGAAGTTGACATGCTTAAAGCTGTTGAGTTCTTTTTAACAAAAGGATTTTGCATGATGACTCTTACATGTTTTATCCACCAATTCCACTAAAGAACATTAAGATGGACCCATTTAATGAATGATGTGAAATTGATTGAGCCTATTAAATGAGACGAGTCGGGATGATGAAAGGCAAACCTTGTCCTATACACAGTCCCATATTCATACACTTGTGAGATGAGTGTAGGAAGGTTCATATCTATAAGGTAAAGAGTTCTCTCGCAAAAGATACGTCAACTGAAATGATGAGAGGCAATTCATTTCTCTATCCCAAACACTACAAGTGATCCATTACTTAACCCTTTTGAGCCCATACACTTATGGATGTTCTTTTCAAATTACCCCTGTCAAGAATCACCCCACATCGGGGCAACTAAGAGATCAAATGGCATCATGAGGTAAGGAAAATGAATTGAAATTTTCTTGCTCTCACTTGCATCAATCTTCAAGTTATGCTACTGCATTGAATTCATGTGTTAATTTAAGTGCCTTAGGATGACGAAGAGCATTTTTTCTCTATCTTATACACTTATATCCTTTGCATAGCCCACTTGAGCCTGCAATTTCATTTCTTTTAAACCCAGTTGATGATCAACCCCCACACTGGGGCAAGGCAAAAGGCAGATGAGGACTCTTGAAAAGTTCGAGTGTCATTCAAAGTGTAATTGCTTGACGCATGCATTATGTGCAAGAATTGAATTCAAAATAGAACTAAGGGGCATGAAAAAGCAGTGTGCCTGGTAAAAGCAAGGCCGATGCCCATAAAAAAGGAAGTGAAAAAAAATGCATGAGAACTAAGGGGCATTAAAAAGGCAGTGTGCCTGGTAAAAGTAAGGCCAATGCCCATAGATGAAAGGAGAAAGTCAAGATAGGTGACTGTCAATTGTAAGAGTTGAATCCCAATGGAGCAATACTCAAAGAACTCAAATGCCGATTTTCTACAATCAATGGGGCACTTCATGAAAACAATCCCCAATGGTGAAAAAGAAAACTGGTGGCAATGCCAAGATGATCATCAACTCTCACCCTTTACACACATTTTGAGCCTAATGATCATTTCGTTTCTCAACCCATGAACCCAGCCTACGTTACGTCCCTTACAAAATCTCTTCAGATTAGGGCACTTGAATTAACATAGGAGTTCATATGTTTATAAGCATCGCTCGAAGAAGTGCGAGCAAGATTATTTCTTTCTCATTTTTGTAGGGTTCTTACTTATAAACCCGGAAATGATTACAAGACTATTCATTCAATAGCCTTGACTCAAAGAGTCCATTTGTTAAGTCGTTGGCCAAACCCACATTATGGTCCCTGTTAAAGACCTCTCGGATTGGTAAGATCGTACCGCTTGCGAGAATACTCGGACCCATGTTGATATGATGAAATTGAGTGATTCTCATAAAATAGCCATTCTAAATGAGAGTGAGTGAAAGTCCTTTCTAACCGAAAGTCTCTCATTTAGTATTCTTAAGGAATCCATGTCATGAGTGAAAATTGTCTTGAATGATAATTTTCTCTAGTGGAAATTTTGATGATGCAAAAGTCACTATGCATGAATCTTGATTGAATTGATAAAAGCTTCAGTAGATTTTGAAGTATGCATTCCAGAATAGCCTTAATTGCTTATTTCTTTGGTGAATGCATTTTTGCTCTAATCATGTCTGACAGATAATATTTTCTCAAAGACCCAAGAGTTTCTAACATTCAGGTTCCTTTCAAAATGCCTCATGATATGAGGAGATGAGAAACCATCATGAGCATTCAAGGTGCATCCTTGATGTTCCAAAATTTATTTCTACCAGGAGGTGAGAGGCCTCCACAGGATATCTAAGTTCCAAAAGACATATCCCAAAGAATCAGAGATATCATCAAGTAAGTATATCTCTACCCATTCTCGACACTTGACTCGATCAAACTGTTCTTTTAAATTGGCCCGGCGTGCTTTCGTAGCCCAGAGTCCCTCTTTATTGACCCGGCGTGCTTTTGTAGCCTAGTGTCCTTTTAAATTGACCTGGCGTACTTTTGTAGCCCAGAGTCCCTCTTTATTGACCCGGCGTGCTTTTGTAGCCCGGTGTCATTTTTAATTGACCTGGCGTGCTTTCGTAGCCCAGAGTCCCTCTTTATTGACCCGGCGTGCTTTTGTAGCCCGGTGTCCTTTTTAATTGACCTGGTGTGCTTTCGTAGCCCAGAGTCCCTCTTTATTGACCCGATGTGCTTTTGTGGCCCGGTGTCCTTTTTAATTGACCTAGCGTGCTTTCGTAGCCCATAGTCCCTCTTTATTGACCCGGCATGCTTTTGTAGCCCGGTGTCCTTTTAAATTGACCTGACGTGCTTTTGTAGCCCAGAGTCCCCTTTTTATCGACCTGGCGTGCTTCTGTAGCCCAGTGTCCTTTTAAATTGACATGGCGTGCTTTCGTAGCCCAGAGTCCTTTTATATTATCTTGGCGTGCTTTCATAGCCCAAGGCCCATCTTTACAGGAGACATATCCCCAATGAGTAGAGATGTCATCAGGTAAGTATATCTCTATCTACACCTTAAATACTTGTCGTTGTACAGGTCTTTTCCCTTTTGAGTACACTGACACTCGATGGAGTTGTCCCCAAAGATTTTTCCCTAGATTAAGATGCTGGGCGACCGAAGAATGGTACGGGTCCTAGATAAAATCTATTTCCCTATTCAGGCGACCGTAGAATGGTACAGGTCCCGGAAGGTAAATCCTTGTTTAGGCGACCGTAGAATGGTATGGGTCCTAGACAAAACCTATTTCCCTATTCAAGCGACCGTAGAATGGTACGGGTCCTGGAAGGTAAATTCTTGTTTAGGCGATAGTAGAATGGTACGGGTCCTAGACAAAACCTATTTCCCTATTTAGGCGACCGTAGAATGGTACGGGTCCTGGGAGGTAAATCCTCGTTTAGGCGACCGTAGAATAGTACGAGTCCTAGATAAAACTTATTTCCCTATTCTGGGCGACCGTAGAATGGTACGGATCCTAGAAGGTAAATCTTCGTTTAGGCGACCGTAGAATGGTACGGGTCCTGGACGTGTAGCACCAATCTATCTTGAGTTACTCTACCCTCCTTGAAGGTAAGTTATTCCAGGTAGGTTCATTTTTTATTTGTGTTTCCATGCATCATATGAATTGCATTTTAAAATGGGATTCATTTCCCGACAAAAAAATCAAAAATCAAAAATCAAAAATCAAAAATCAAAAATCAAAAATCAAAAATCAAAAAAAAAAAAAAAAAAAAAAAGAACATCATTCAATGCATGTGCATAATCAAAATTTAGGTCTCAATTTATTTTTGAAGGCAATCTCTATGAGCTCACCTCCAAAGAGGGGCAGCTGTTGACACCTAAATTTTGGCAGCCCATTTAGTCATTAGGGGTTAATTTTATCTTTGAAAATATCATATTTCAATTGCATAGCATATAATTTTAGGTGCATTTATTTTTAATTTACATGTTTTGCATTTTTATTTTTAGGACCGGTGGTGAATGGCTTCGAATTAATTGTTTTTGAGTTTAAATCAACAGGCCGGACTAAGCCCATGAAACGAGCAAAATTGGCCCGAGCCCGTTTTCTTTTAATGACAAAAATTACCTAAATCGAAATTTGATATGATATTGCGTTGGTTTTTGGAATTTAAGAGAATCGGGTTGCAATCTTATCTTTAGTCTTTAGGTGATAAAATCATTGAAAATATTAAAGAGATAAGGAAAATAAAAAATATTTTTTGTGATCAAGAGGTTATCGGCAATCAAGAGGTTATCGGCAAACTTTTCGACATATAAGATATTTGCAAAAAGGATTTCATTTGGTTTTGCTTATAAAAGGAGTGTGTGAAGTTCTTGGGATGGGGGCTTCTTTTCGGTTTTGGGGAGTATTTTCGAAAAAAAAGAAAAAAGAAAAGAAGTGAGAGGAGTTGCCGATCGTGGGTCTTCTTTCGTTTGAGGGGAAAAGAAAAATTAAAAAGAAAAAGGAGCAAAAGGTCTGACAAGAGAGAAAAGGGGGGAGAGACAAAGAGTAAAAAAAGGAAAGAAAGAGACACCCCACCGTACAAAGTCAAAAAAGGGGGAGTCATTTCTTGGCTTTTCCTCTCTGACCATTTTGCAGAGAAGAAAGAAACCAGCGGCGGTAAAGAGAGGGAGCTGAAAAAATTATTATAAAAAAGAGTTGTCTTCTTCCTTGGTTTGGACTGAACGCCTAGCACCTACGATCATCCGTGCCCCTGCCTTCGCCGGTTCCTACTGCTCCCGATCCGCTCGCTCGAAGCCGCCACCGAGTCACCCTCGGTCGCGCCGCACCTCCACCGCGCGACGCCCGCGCCACCATTGCTCGCCAGCCCCGCATCTGTCGTTGCCATTGCGCCGGAGCTTCGTTGCCGGCGACCCCCTTGCCGGACCGACGATCCGCTGCCCCCTCTTTCCTTAGGTTGTTTATTTTTTTTTTTATTATTTGTTTATTTTTACTTTTAACTATCATTTATTTTATTTACCTTTTTAAGCTTTGCTATTATTGTACCAATTGGAATATTGGTAATTGATTCTTATAGGTATTATCCATAGGAGTTTGTCCCTAAAGTAATTGTAATTATTTAATTTGACCCGTAAGACGTCGGGTCATTTTTTTAATTATGATAATTTTTGGGGTTTGCTTATAATATATTAATTGTTGAATTAATTTAGTTATTAATTTGATCCGTAAGATTTTGGATTAGATTTTTAATTATTTTGATTTCTTGTCGTGATGTTCAGGGTTAAAAGTAATCGTTAATTTGACCCGTAAGATAACGGGTTATTTTTTTGTTTATTTTAATCCTTTATTTGTTGAATATCTTGTTTGTTTAGATTTAATGCTTGTTTTAGAAAATCACTAAGAAAAATCAAAAAGATGTTTGAATTAGGATTTCAATTGGTTTTAGAATATTTCTTGTTATTTTGCATATCTAGAATATAGATTTTTATTTTAGATTTTAAAAAATATAAAACAAAAAATGCATTCATTTAGGATCTTAGTTTTTGTTTAATTTAAGTTGCATGTTTAATTACGTGGCATTTTTAAATTTCGAACATTGTTAAAAAAAAAAAAAAAAATATCATGCATATGTCATGTAGAATTAGGGCATGCTCTGCACGTCATTGCATGTTAAATAGATTGCATGTTAGGTTGAGATCATGTCTTAATTTAAATTAGGATTTAATATGACCTAATCCTTATTTTAAATTAGATAGAATTTCAATCTAGCTAGATCATTTTTGCATTCGAATTTCATATAAAATTTGTCTTTGCATAAGTTAATTTCAATTTTTAGGATAGATTGCATTTTAAAAAAAAAAAAAATAGAAACATCAAATGCAAGTCATTTAGTTTTCATTAAGTTCATTTAATTAGAACTTTCTTGTCATTAGACTAAGTTATTTAATAAATGTCGCGTGACATATAGCTTGCATATTAAATTGCATGAGGCATGTCATTTTAGTTTAAATAATTTGGTATGTCATCGCATCGCATCGCATATCATTATAATTAGATCATTTAAATTGCATTTAATTATTGCATTTCTTCATGTCATATAGTTTAAGTCATGTCGTCATGTCATATTAGATTATTTGCATAAGTCATGATTTTCATTAAATAAAGTGAAAACAAAAAAAATTGATTGCTTGTTAATTAGGAATCATATCTAGGATTGTTGATGTGAATTTTGATTTAATATTGCAGATGCTTTCGTTACTTTAAGGTATGTTTTTGCATTATTTAATTGCTTTCTTGATGTGTTAAATTGGTGGTATGCGCATATGTATGATCACCTCACACGTTAGGAAGCTAAATTAAAATCAATTTAATTGCCAAACATTTTCCTAAAATTAAAAAGAAATGGTACCGAAAGGGCACTGGGATAGTCTAGTGTAACCAAGTCCCCGTACCCAAAATTTCTGGTTCGCAGGAGTAAAATAATACTCCCATTATTTTACTTAGGTGCCTAATCGACCTACCATAAACCAATTAGTGGCGACTCCTAGATAATAATCTTTTGCATGTTAAAACCCTAAGTTGCGATTTGGTATGGGCTTGGGAGAGCCCGAGCTAAGCTTAAAGACTTAGTAGTCTATCAACCTAGTTTTAGGTGGTAAACTCGAAAAATTGGGTCACGACAGAGCTTTTTAGGCAAAATGTCGAAAATGAAATTTCTCTGCAGCAAACGGAATTTTTTTCTGACAAATCTTCGTTCTCAGATTTCACCTGACTTTAAGGGTGTGGTGATGTCCAAAATGATAAATTGTACGGAAAAAAAGTTTTTCGAACCCATTTGTCCTTGCAGATTTCTAACTGTCGGAGGTTTTTAGGCAAAATATCGAAAATTGAATTTTCTATGGAGATAAAGGGAATTTTTTCTGACAAATCTTCGTTCCCTGATTTCACCTGACCTTAAGGGTATTGTGATCTCTAAAATGATAAATCGTACATAAATCAAGCTTTTGGAACCCATTTGTCTCTACAGATTTCTAATTGTCAGAGATTTTTAGACAAAATATGGAGAGGGAATTTTCCTTGGAGCAAAAGGGAATTTTTTTTTTTTGACAAATCTTCGTGCTCTGATTTCACCTGACTTTAAGGGTATTGTGATCTAAAAAATGATAAATCGTACGGAAATAAAGCTTTTGGAACCCACTTGTCCCTGCAGATTTGTAACTATCGGAGGTTTTGAGGCAAAATTTCGAGAGGGAATTTTCTTTGGAGCAAAAAGGAAATTTTTTTGACAAATCCTCGTTCTCTAATTTCACCTGACTTTAAGGGTGTTGTGATTTCGAAAATGATAAATCGTTCGGAAAAAAAGCTTTTGGAACGCATATGTCGCTGCAGATTTCCAACTGTTGGAGGTTTTTAGGCAAAAATCGAAAGGGAATTTTGTATGGAGTAAATGGGAATTTTTTCTAACAAATGTTCGTTCTTTGATTTCACCTGACTTTAAGGGTGTTGTGATCTCCAAAATAATAAATCTGACGGAAATAAAGTTTTTGGTGTGCATTTCTCCTTGTAGATTTCCAACTGTCAGTGGTTTTTAGGCAAAATATTGAAATGGAAATTTCTTTGGAGCAAAATGGAATTTTTTTTTTCTGACAAATCTTCGTGCTCTGATTTCACTTGACTTTAAGGGTGTTGTGATCTCGGAAATGATAAATCGTACATAAATAAAGCTTTTGGAACCCATTTGACCTTGTAGATTTCAAATTGTCAGAGGTTTTTAGGCAAAATATCGAAAGGGATATTTGTATGGAGATAAAGGGAATTTTTTCTGACAAATCTTCGTTCTTTGATTTCACCTGACTTTAAGGGTATTGTGATCTCTAAAATGATAAATCGCACCGAAATAAAGGTTTTGGAACCCATTTGTCCCTACAAATTTCCAACTATCAGTGGTTTTTTGGCAAAATATCGAAAGTGAAATTTCTTTGGAGCAAAATGAATTTTTTCTGACAAATCTTTGTGCTTTGATTTCACCTGACTTTAAGGGTATTATGATTCCCAAAATGATAAATAGTATGGAAATAAAGCTTTTGGAATCTATTTGTCCCTGCATATTTCCAACCGTCGGAGGTTTTTAGGCAAAATATCGAAAGGGAATTTTCTATGGAGCAAAAGGGAATTTGTTTTGACAAATCTTCGTTCTCTGATTTCACCTGACTTTAAGGGTGTTATGATCTCCAAAATGATATACCGTACGATAATAAAGCTTTTGGAACCCATTTGTCCCTTGAGATTTCCAACTGTCGGAGGTTTTTAGGCGAAATATTGAAAGGGAATTTTCTATGGAGCAAAAGGGAATTTTTTTGACAAATCTTTGTTCTCTGATTTCACCTGACTTTAAGGGCATTGTGATCTCCAAAATGATAAATTGTATGTAAATAAAGCTTTTGGAATCCATTTGTCGCTGCAGATTTCCAACTGTTGGAGGTTTTTAGGTAAAATATCGAAAGGGAAATTTCTACAGAGATAAAGGGAATTTTTTATGACAAATCTTCCTTCTCTGATTTCACCTGACTTTAACGGTGTTGTGATGTCGAAAATGATAAATCATACATAAATAAAGCTTTTGGAACCCATTTCTCCCAGTAGATTTCCCACTGTTGGAGCTTTTTAGGCAAAATGTCAAAAATGAATTTTCTTTGGAGCAAAAGGAATTTTTTCCTGACAAATCTTCGTTCTCAGATTTCACTTGACTTTAAGGGTGTGGTGATGTCCAAAATGTAAATTGTATGGAAATAAAGCTTTTCGAACCCATTTGTCCCTGCAGATTTCCAACTGTCGGAGGTTTTTAGGCAAAATATCGAAAAGGAAATTTTCTATGGAGATAAAGGGAATTTTTTTTTTTGACAAATCTTTGTTCCCTGATTTCACCTGACCTTAAGGGTATTGTGATCTCTAAAATGATAAATCGTACATAAATCAAGCTTTTGGAACCCATTTGTCCCTACAGATTTCCAATTGTCGAGGTTTTTAGGCAAAATATCGAAAGGGAATTTTCCTTGGAGCAAAAGGGAATTTTTTCTGACAAATCTTCGTACTCTGATTTCACCTGACTTTAAGGGAATTGTAATCTCAAAAATGATAAATTGTACAAAAATAAAGCTTTTGGAACCCACTTGTCCCTGCAGATTTTTAACTGCCGGAGGTTTTGAGGCAAAATATCGAGAGGGAATTTTCTTTAGAGCAAAAAGGAATTTTTTCTGACAATTCTTCGTTCTCTGATTTCACCTGACTTTAAGGGTATTGTGATCTCGAAAATGATAAATCGTACGGAAATAAAGCTTTTGGAACACATATGTCACTGCAGATTTCCAACTGTCGAAGGTTTTTAGGCAAAATATCGTAAGGGAATTTTCTATGGAGATAAATGGAATTTTTTCTGACAAATTTTCTTTCTCTAATTTCACCTGATTTTAACGGTGTTGTGATGTCGAAAATGATAAATCGAACAGAAATAAAGCTTTTGGAATCCATTTCTCCCAGCATATTTCCAGCGTCGGAGGTTTTTAGGAAAAATGTCGAAAATGAATTTTCTTTGGAGCAAAAGGAATTTTTTTCGGACAAATCTTCGTTCTCTGATTTCACTTGACTTTAAGGGTGTCGTAATGTCCAAAATGATAAATCATACGGAAATAAAACTTTTCGAACCCATTTGTCCCTGCAAATTTCCAACTGTCGGAGGTTTTTAGGCAAAATATCGAAAGGGAATTTTCTATAGAGATAAAGGGAAGTTTCTCTGTCCGATCTTCGTTCTCTAATTTCACCTGAGTTTAAGGGTCTTGTGATCTCCAAAATAAAAAATCATATGGAAATAAAGCTTTAGAAACCCATTTTTCCTAGCAAATTTCCAACTTCAGAGTATTTTAGGGTAAATATCAAAAAGGAATTTTCTATGGAGCAAAAGGGAATTTTCTCTATCAAATCGTCGTTCTCTGATTTCACCTGTCTTTAAGGGTCTTGTGATCTCCAAAATGATAAATCGTATGGAAATAAAGTTTTTGAAATTGATTTTGGCTAGCAAATTTCCAACAGTCGGAGCATTTTAGGCAAAATATCAAAAATGAATTTTCTATGGAGCAAAAGGGAATTTTCTTCGTCAAATCTTCGTTCTCTGATTTCACCTGACTTTAAGGGTCTTGTGATCTTCGAAATTATAAATTGTACGGAAATAACATTTTTCCTAGCAAATTCCAATCGTTGAAGCATTTTAGGTAAAATATCGAACATGAATTTTCTATGGAGGAAAAATGAATTTTCTATATCAATCTTTGTTTCTGATTTCACCCGACTTTAAGGGTCTTGTGATCTCCCCGATGATAAATCATACGGAAATAAAGCTTTTAGAACCCATTTTTCCCAGCAAATTTCTAACTATCGAAGCAATTTAGGCAAAATATTGAAAAGGAATTTTCTATGGAGCAAAAGGGAATTTTCTCCATCAAATCTTCGTTCTTTGGTCTCACTTGAATTTAAGGGTCTTGTGATCTCCAAAATGATAAATCGTACTGAAATAAAGCTTTTGGAACTTATTTTACCTAGCAAATTTCTAACTGTCAGAGCATTTTAGGCAAAATATCGAACAAGAATTTTCTATGGAGCAAAAAGGAATTTTCTCTATCAAATCTTCATTCTTTGATTTCACCTGACTTCAAGGGTCTTGTGATCTCCACGATGATAAATCGCACGGAAATAAATCTTTCGGAACTCATTTTTCCTAGCAAATTTCCAATTGTCGGAATTTTTCTGGCAAAATATCGAAAAGGAATTTTCTATGGAGCAAAATGTAATTTTCTCTGTCAAACCATCGTTCTCTTATTTCACCTGAGTTTAAGGGTCTTGTGATCTCCAAAATGATAAATTGTACGGAAATAAAGCTTCTGAAACCTATTTTTCCTAGCAAAGTTCCAACTTCGGAGTATTTTAGGCAAAATACCAAAAAGGAATTTTCTATGGAGCTAAAGGGAATTTTCTCTGTCAAATCTTTGTTCTCTGATTTCACCTGAGTTTAAGCGTCTCGCGATCTCCAAAATTATAAATCGTACAGAAATAAAGCTTTTGGAACCCATTTTTCCTAGCAAATTTCCAACTGTCGGAGTTTTTTTTGGCAAAACATCAAAAATGAATTTTCTATGGAGCAAAAGGGAATTTTTTCTATCAAATCTTCGTTCTCTAATTTCAGCTGAGTTTAAGGGTCTTGTGATCTCCAAAATGATAAATTGTACAGACATAAAGTTTTTGGAACCCATTTTAGCTAGCAAATTTCCAACTGTCAGAGTATTTTAGGCTAAATATCGAAAATGAATTTTTTTTGGAGCAAAAGGGAATTTTCTCTATGAAATCTTCGTTCTCTGATTTCACCTGACTTTAAGGGTCTTGTGATCTCCAAGAGGGTAATTGTATGAAAATAAAGCTTTTGGAACCCATTTTTTCTAACAAATTTCCAACTCTCGGAGCATTTTAGGCAAAATATTGAAAAGGAATTTTCAATGGAGCAAAAGGGAATTTTTTTTGTCGATCGTTGTTCTCTCGATTTCACCCGACTTTAAGGGTCAGTGATCTCCAAAATGATAAATTGTACGGAAAGAAAGCTTTTGGAACCCATTTTTCCTAGAAAATTTCCAACTGTCGGAGTTTTTCAGGCAAAATATCGAAAATGAATTTTTTATGGAGCAAAAGGGAATTTTCCTTATCAAAATATTCATTCTCTAATTTCACATGAGTTTAAGGGTCTTGTGATCTCCAAAATGATAAATCGTACGCAAAAAAAGCTTTTGGAACCTATTTTTCCTAGCAAATTTCCAACTCTCGGTGCATTTTAGGCAAAATATCAAAAAGGAATTTTCGTTGGAGCAAAAGGGAATTTTCTCTGTCAAATCTTCGTTCTATAATTTCACCAGACTTTAAGTATTTTGTGATCGCCTAAATGATCAATCGTACGGAAATAGAGCCTTTGGAACCCATTTTTCCTAGCAAATTTCCAATTGTTGGAATTTTTTAGGCAAAATATTGGAAAGGAATTTTCTGGGGAACAAAAGGGAATTTTCTTTGTCAAATCTTCATTCTCTAATTTCACCTGAGTTTAAGGGTCTTGTGATCTCCAAAATGATAAATTGTACGGAAATAAAGCTTATGCAACCCATTTTTCCTAGCAAAGTTCCAACTTCGGAGTATTTTAGGCAAAATATCAAAAAGGAGTTTTCTATGGAGAAAAATGGTATTTTCTTTGTCAAATCTTTGTTGTCTGATTTCACCTGAGTTTAAGCGTCTCGTGATCTCGAAAATGATAAACCGTATGGAAATAAAGCTTTTGGAACCCATTTTTCCCAGTAAATTTCCAACTTTCGGAGTTTTTTAGGGAAAATATTGAAAACGAATTTTCTATGGAGCAAAGGGGAGTGTTCTCTATCTAATCTTCGTTCTTTGATTTCACCCAACTTTAAGGGTCTTGTGATCTCCAAAATGATAAATCGTACAGAAATAAAGATTTTGGAACCCATTTTTCCTAGCAAATTTCCAACTGTTGGAGTATTTTAGGCAAAATATCGAAAAGGAATTTTTTAGGGAGCAAAAGGGATTTTTCTCTATCAAATCTTCATTCTCTCGATTTCACCGACTTTAAGGGTCTTCTGATCTCCAATAAAGCTTTTGGAACCGATTTTTCCTAGCAAATTTCCAACTGTTAGAGCAATTTAGGCAAAATATCGAAAATGAATTTTCAAGGAGCAAAAGGGAATTTTCTCCGTCAAATCTTCGTTCTTTGATTTCACCAGACTTTAAGTGTTTTGTGATATCCAAAATGATAAATCGTACGGAAATAAAGCTTTTGGAACTCATTTTTCCTAGCAAATTTCCAACTGTCAGAGTTTTTCAGGCAAAATATTGAAAAGGAATTTTCTATGGAACAAAAGGGAATTTTCTCTGTCAAATCTTCGTTCTCTAATTTCAGATGAGTTTAAGGGTCTTGTGATCTCCAAAATGATAAATCGTATGTAAATAAAGCTTTTGGAATCCATTTTTCCTAGCAAATTTCAAACTGTCGGAGCATTTTAGGCAAAATATCGGAAATGAATTTTCTAGAGAGCAAATGGCAATTTTCTCTGTCAAATCTTCGTTCTCTGATTTTACCTGAGTTTAAGGGTCTTCTGATCTCCAAAATGATAAATCGTATGTAAATAAAGCTTTGGAATCCCATTTTTTTGAGCGAGCTAGGTCGACGGCCGAGCGAGCTAGGTCGGTGGCCAACGAGGATCAAAACCCTAATTTCAATCTCCAAATAAAAAAAAAAAAATCCCAAAATGAGTTGTGCGGCATCGTTTTTATGAGGCCATCCACTTAGGACGGCAAAACGACGTTGTTTCTTAGGCCATGCTGATTTTTTTTTAAATATAAAAGCCACATCATCATTTTGGCCGGAATCTCTTGCCGATGGCACCAAAGTGATCGTTTTGTTAGGACTAGAATTAGCACCTAGAGGGGGGGTGAATAGGTGATTAAAGCAATTTTAACAATATAATTCGAATGAGAGATTAATGAATTAAAACCAACAATCGATGCAAATGAAAGTAATGAAATATAAAAGGATTAAGGATAGAGAATCAAGACTCCAGATTTATAGTGGTTCGGCTTAGATCAAGCCTACGTCCACTCTCCCGCACGGACAGCCCTTATGGCTGGATTTCACTAAGAATCAAAAAGAGTGATTACAGTTTCACGCTCTTGAGTCCACAGTGTAGGCACTTTACTACACTTCTTCAAGGTCTCACACAATATGATCTCTTTTTTGATTACATATATCGCTCAAAGAATATGATCGCAAAATAGAAAAGGAGATTCAGACTTTGGAATTCTTCTATTCGACACCCTTCAACAACTGGAGTATCTCTCTTATATACTTCTTCATGCCTTCTATACCGTTGGCACCTTCCAAAGAAGTTCTTCCAATCAACCCGTTGGACAGAATCAATTAGAGAGATCTCGAGCTCTTTAAGGTAAGTGTTGATAGCCCATCAATCCTGCTCGCCCATACAATCAGGATCTTGGTTTCCATAAGTAGATCATTCCAAATATAAGTTGCGAAATCTTTTAGAGAATCTATACATATTCGAATACGAAAGTAAGATCTTCTAGTGCTGAATCCAGTAGAAAGATATTCTCTAGCCGTTAGAATAAATCCATATAATATCGGAATAAAAGTTGGTCTGGGGATTATCCATGAGAGTAGACTTTGAAACATGAGTCTTGCTAGCTTCGGACTTTGATCTTCGGACTTTGCCAAGAGAGTCCGTAAGTCTTCGAGACTAGCGAGGAAAATGTTTTGTCGGCTTCAAAATACCCGAAGAGAATTTATCCAACAATCCCCCTTTTTGATGGTGACAAAACTTTCCTGCAGATTTGAATATTATTGCCCTGCAATACAACTTTTAAGCAAGCATTGATATCTCATAAAAGATTAGAATAAAAATAGTTGAAGTTATCCTGTATACAAATATCTTGTACACAGACTTACCCTGTACACATATTTGCATTCACAGAAACCTTATTAGTCAAGTGCAGACATTACTATTTTTTATCTAATTAAATAACTTAAAGTAATGCAATGATGAGCACACATTCAAAAAGAAACTCAAGATAAAGTCAAAATATCAATCACAATCATAACAAAATCAAATCAAAAAGTTTAAAAGTGAAGGTTTGGTAAAGTGAAGGTTTGGTTTGAAGATAGAGTCTTGAAATCTGCAAGGTCTTCTCCCCCTTTTTGTCAGCATAAAAAAAATTAAGGAGCACGAGGAATGCGAATAAGTTGAAAGTCCTCCATAGACTTGACAGTTTCTTCTAGCTTCCTCAAGTCTTCCTGTAGTTGGGTAAGAGCAAAGTGCCTTTTGCAAAGTGTCCCGAATCCGACGCTGAACATCTTTAAGCTGATCATGCATGGTGATGAACATTGCATGATTTTCATTCTGCAGAGTCTGAAATTCATACCCCATAGCATAGATTTGACCTTTGAGTTCCAAGATGATGTCAAGCAACCTTCCAAAATCTCCTGAATTGTCAGTCTGTGTGCTTGCGTCAACTCGGTCTGATGGTGGAGTCAAGCCAGTATGAATATCAGCAGGAAGATCAGTGTTTGGAGATGTGCTTGGAGATGATGCCTCTCCCTTAGGGAACTGAGCAGCATAAACATCTTCGGCATCAGGAGGTGATCGACTAACACCTGTTTGTGTATCTTCTTCTGTAAAAGTCAGTAGAAGAGGAATATGTTCTTTTTGGGAATCTCCCCTGTTTCCATGTCTTCGGAGGAGAAGGATACTCTTCTTTCGAGGAATTTCCTCAATGTGGTGTCGTTGATCCTCTTTTTCTGCCGGAGAAACTGTTTTTGCCGGTTCGTCTCCTTGTTGTTGTTGTTGTTGTTGTTGTTGTTCTTCTTCTTCTTCTTCTTCTTCTTCTTCTATCTCTTCTTCTTTCTCTCTTCTTTCTCTTCTTCTATTTCTTCTTCTTTCTCTTCTTCTGTTTTTGCAAAATGTCGTTCTGGAATAGGTGTAGAGAATTGAGATACAAGAGCAGAGATGGGTAAATCATCCTCATCATCTTCATCTTCCAAGATGATTGCCCTTCTCTTCTTGATGGGACGAGACATCGGTTCCTTCCCTTTTCTTTTTGTTGCAGAAGAGTCTGGTCTGATCTTAATAGGAGTCTTCTCCTTGAACTGCTCCAGCTTCTTGCTGAGTTCTTTCAGATGCATCTTTGTTATCATCCTCAATCCGATGACCATTTTATCAATAGTCTTCACAGAGAAAATGTGAGGAGGGTGAATGTTCAGATGTCTGAAAAGTCTAGTAATAAGAGCAGCATAGGGAAGATTTCCCTTATCCTTTGCCATGGACCTATACATGTGAAACATGATAGTGTGTGGCAGAGAGAAATTAAGACCTATCTTGATTGCATACATCAGTTTGGCCTCTGAGATGGATATATCTGTCTTTGATGTTGATTTAGGTCTGAGACAGTTGATCACTATCTTGTGAAGCAGAGTGTTTGTTGCATTCATCCTGGAGTAGGAGAGACGACCTTCAGCAATTCGGTCTCTTGCGAGTTCTAGAGTCGCATGACTTACGAGACACACCAATTGATTGGAAAGCACCTCTTTCCACACCAATTACATCTGCCGAGTGTCTCGTATCAACAACGTATTCTCTATCTCTCACTTTGAATGAGAGGCTATTCGCATCCAGGGCGAGATTTGAATAAAAATATGTCAATTCGAGTAAGCCACATCACAATCGCATGAGAACTTATGAAGTTGAAGTTTCTCAAACTTCTCTCTCGATTGATATTCAATAAGTCCAGAAAATCAAAGTCCTTTGTTCGTGGATTCATCACCCCACGCTTCAGCAATTTCTCATACATCTTTCTGTGTCCGTCTGAACGAAACAGTTCATCCTTCTTTCCTCGAAGGTTTGCAGCCACACCCATCCAAGGTTTAAAATGTATAAACATTTTCTCATCGTCATCTTTGCCCACTGGTTGATTTACACTACTAAACCTAGGGTCACTGGGAAAGTTTGCAAAAGCTTTTGCTGCCGTTCCAGCAGGAACAACGCCTGATCTTTCCATTATAGTGAGAAAGTGTGTCTCATTCGCATAACCTTTTTCTTTCAGAAATTCATCAATGAAGGTCATTGCAGAACCTCCTTCCTTCAATGCAGAGTATAGCCTATATACAAAAGCAGGCTTGAGTAATCTTACAGGTTTAATGCCTTCAAGAACTTCTTTTGCATCTTGAGAGTGACGATCAAGAGGTCTATTTGAGGAAGTACGCTGTTGAGATCGTTGAGGAGTCTGTTTTGTTGGAAAGTCACTTTCTTCTGTGAGATTGAAGTGCGTAGGCCCCTCACTAGATCCCTGTGGTCCCCTGTTTGCAATCCTTGATGATTTCCTTTGGTAAGACATTGTCGTTTTCTTGGAGAAACTTTCGCACTTGTGTCGCAAGAAAGTGAAAAGCTTTGAGACGTAGAAATTTTGGAGAGAAAAATACAGAGAAGTGAAAAGCTTTTGATCTAGGGTTTCTGGGTAAAGTAAGAACGAAGGAGAAGGAGTATATAAAGGATAACAGATACGGGGTGATTCAAGCGTCGCAAATTTTGGAAATATGAGGAATTTCCTTAAAAAAAAATAACTGCCTTAATAAATCGATAACCACCATTTTTAAAATATAACTGCCTTAATAAGCTCAATTAGAGATAAATAGACAATCTTACCTTTTCGAAATGACAGTTTAAGTAAATGAACTTACAGTCTTGTCGATTTGCTATTTTCAGTCTTCAACCTTTGAGTCTGATACTCTGTCAGACTTTAGATTCTGAGTCTGAGCTTCAACATTCTTCAAGAGATAAAATATTGAGTCTTGAGCGAATAGACTCAAACAAGCTTTTCTCCAGTGGTTTTGTGAAGATGTCTGCCAGCTGATTCTTTGAGTCTATGAATTGTATCAAGACTTCTTTGTTCTGAACATGATCTCTTATAAAATGATGTTGAATCTCAATATGTTTTGCTCTTGAATGTAAAATAGGATTCTTTGTAAGATTGATTGCGCTGGTATTATCACATTTGATCTCGGTGCAGGAATCTTCAATGCCAAAGTCTTGTAGTTGTTGTTTTATCCACAGTATTTGAGAACAAAGCAACTTCCAAGAGCTACGTATTCTCGCTTCGCCTGTTGAAAGAGCCACGTACTTTGTTTTCTTGAAAACCAAGATACCGCCCTGTTTGAAGCAATTGACAAGTACCTGTAGTGCTTTTTCTTTCAACTCTACAACCAATGATACTCCTGTATAACTTTTGGTCGATTTTCTTCCCTGCTTCATCTTTGTCTATCTTCAAGGAACTTGACATTGGTATGTCAGTCTTTTTGCAATTTTCCAGACCGAACTTTTTAACAAGTTCTTTTGCATATTTCTCTTGATGAATGAATATTCATTCCTTCAGTTGTTTCACTTGTAGACCAAGGAAAAAGGATAGTTCACCCATCATGCTCATCTCGAATTCATCCTGCATAGTCTTAGAAAATTTCTTGCATAAAGTCTCATTAGATGATCCGAATATAATGTCATCAACATAAATCTGAACAAGTAGAAAACTTGTACCTTCCCTTTTAATAAACAAAGTAGTGTCTACCTTTCCTTTAGAAAAGCCATTATGAATTAAGAAATTACTTAGCCTTTCATACCAAGCTCGAGGAGCTTGTTTCAATCCATATAAAGCTTTCTTCAGTCTAAACACTGAGTCTGATTTCTTTGAGTCTTCAAATCCAGGAGGTTGTTCCACGTAGACTTCTTCTTGAATAAATCCATTCAGGAATGCGCTTTTGACATCCATTTGAAATAACCTGAAATTCTTATAGCAAGCAAAAGCAAGTAGTAATCTGATTGCTTCTAACCTTGCTACTGAAGCATAAGTCTCATCATAGTTTATCCTTTCTTCTTGCGTGTATCCTTTAGCCACGAGTCTTGCTTTGTTTCTCGTTACTTTGCCTTTTCATCAACTTTGTTCCCGAAAACCCATTTAGCTCCAACAACCGATTTACCTTTTGGTTTGGGAGTCAATTCCCATACGTCGTTAATACTGAATTGTCTCGAGCTCTTTTTGCATTGCTTTAATCCAGCTTTCATCAGCTAAAGCTTCTTCAATATTTTTGGGTTCTATTTCAGAAATAAGAGCAACAGCACTAGACTCTTCTCGCCTTTTGGATCTTGTTCGAATTCCCTCATTAATGTTCCCAATAATGAGTTCTTCAGGATGACTAGACTTGTGCTTCCAGTTACTAGTCAGTCTGATAGATTGTTGATCTTCTTCTTGAGTAGATTCTTCATTAGTAGCTTGTTGTACTGATTCTGAATTAGTAACTGCTTCAACGGAGGTAGATCTAGCAATGGAACAGAATTCTCGAATCTTGATCTGAATTTGTTGAATTTGTGGAGAGTCTTGAAATTTGACATTCATTGATTCTTCCCAGTCCGAGTCTTCTTGTTGAATACTCTAAAAGCTTTGCTTGTAGTTGAGTAACCAAGAAAGAATCATTCATCTGATTTTTCTTCAAACTTACCAACACGATCATTTGCATTCTTTAGAATAAAACATTTGCAACCAAATACTTGAAAATAAGAAACTATTGGTTTCTTTCCTTTAAAAATTTCATAAGGGGTTTTATCAAGAATTGGCCTTAAAAACACTCAGTTTATAATATAGCAAGCAGTTGAGACAGCTTCAGCCCAAAACCTTGAAGAAATTTGATTTCCAATTAAAAGAGTTCTTGCCATTTCTTGTAAAGATCTATTCTTCCTTTCCACAACCCCATTCTGTTCTGGTGTATATGGAGAGGAGAATTTGTGTTGAAAACCAAATTCATCACAAAGTTTAGTAAAGTCTTGATTTTCAAACTCACCTCCATGGTCTGTACGAATACTTGAGATAGTATGACATTTCTCATTCTGTACTTTCTTAGCAAACTTTGAAAAGAGAGAAAGTCTCTGACTTACTTGAAAGAAAGTAGACCCAAGTAAATCGTGAGTAATCATCCACAATTACTAGATAGAACCTTTTTCCACCAATGCTTTGTGTTCTGGTAGGTCCAAACAAATCCATATGCATAAGCTGCAATACATGATTAGTGGAAACTTTATTTATCGATTTGTAAGAGTTTCTAACTTGTTTACCCAGTACGCACGGTGTACATAGATCAGACTTTGAGTAATTGAGAGTAGGCAATCCTTGAACAAGTTTCTTGGTAGAGATCTTGTTGATTTGCTTCATATTGGTGTGGCCTAGCTTTTTGTGCCATAGATTAGCTTCATCTTGAACTGATATTAAGCACCGTGATCTTTCTTGATTCACATCCGTAAGATAGATATTTCCATGTCTTCGTCCAAGTAAATGATTGAGTAGAGTCTTTACCGATTCCGAGCACGTTTCTTCCTGGAAGTCGATCTTGAAACCAGTATCACACAACTGACTTATGCTAAGCAAGTTGTATTTTAATCCTTCAACTAAGGAAACATTTTTGATTGACAAACTTCCAATCTTTATTGTTCCTCGACCAGTAATTCTTCCTTTGTTGTTACCACCAAAGGAAACTTTTCCTCCGTCTATCTGGACAAGTTTTATGAAGCAACTTGAGTCTCCTGTCATATGTCTTGAGCAGCCACTATCAAGATACCATTTAATCTTCTTTTTGATTGTAACCTCGAGTTCACTGTCTGAGTTTGTGTCTGAATCAAGGTCTGAGTCTGAATATGATTTTGCCATTAAACAGATATTGGCATAATCATCATCACTTTCTTCACATTCAGTATCACTCCAAGTCTCTACTTTGAGTGCCTTCCTGTTTTTCTCAGTCTTTCCTTTTCTCTTCTTTAACAGAGGACAGTTAGGTCTGATGTGTCCCTTTTTCTTGCATTCAAAACAAGTCACTTTTTTGTTAGAATCATCTTCCTCTGTTGACTTGTTTTGAAACCTTTGAGAGCTTTGTTTCTTCCAATTGAATTTCCTTCATTTTCTGTTCAACTTTCTGAATCTCTTTATCATGAGTGCCAGTTCTTCATCATCTAGATCTTCTTCAGAGTCTGTAGCATCAGAATAGTCATTAGACTTTAAGGCGATATATGTCTTACCTTTTGAGTCTTCCTCTTCGTTGGTTTGTTCCACTTCATAAGATTGAAGAGTCCCAACTAGTTCATCTACAAAGAGTGGAGCAATTCTCTGCGTCTCTCTTATTGAAGTTTTTATGTAATTCCAGTCTTTAGAGAGTCCTCGTAGGAGTTTGTTGACCTTCATATGTCCTGAGATTGGATGTCCCTGAAATTCAAGACCATTCACAATTTCAGTAAAGCGACTAAACATGTCAGTTATTGATTCTCCCGATCTCATCTTAAAGACTTCATATTGTCCCAAAAGTATATTGATCCTCGTTTCTTTCACGCGATCAGTTCCTTCATAGGTAATGTGGAGCCTATCCCAGACTTCTTTTGCTGTATCACAAGAAGATATTCTGTTATACTCAGTAGGAGATAAAGCACAATATAAGGAGTAAATAGCTTTGGCGTCAAGAGTCTGTCTCTTGGTGATTTCTTCTTGAGTCAGAAGAGTGGGATCAGCAGTTTCTTTTCCTCTCTCTGAATATGATGCAGCAACAGGAATGATTCCTTTATCAACCACTTCCCATTCCAAAGGATCTTTCAATCTTAGGAATGCCTTCATCTTATTCTTCCATATGCTGTAATCTTTTCCATCAAAGTATGGAGGTCTGGTATTGCTTTGACCTTCAACCAACCCTGTAGGTAACATACTAGCCATAGATCTTTTACTCAGAAGTAAAGACACTTCTTATGAACGGGTACACAAAGCTCTGATACCAATTGTTAGGACTAGAATTAGCACCTAGAGGGGGGTGACTAGGTGATTAAAGCAATTTTAACAATATAATTCGAATGAGAGATTAATGAATTAAAACCAACAATCGATGCAAATGAAAGTAATGAAATATAAAAGGATTAAGGATAGAGAATCAAGACTCCAGATTTATAGTGGTTCGGCTTAGATCAAGCCTACGTCCACTCTCCCGCACGGACAGCCCTTATGGCTGGATTTCACTAAGAATCAAAAAGAGTAATTACAGTCTCACGTTCTTGAGTCCACAGTGTAGACACTTTACTACACTTCCTCAAGGTCTCACACAATATGATCTCTCTTTTGATTACATATATCGCTCAAAGAATATGATCGCAAAATAGAAAAGGAGATTCAGACTTTGGAATTCTTCTATTCGACACCCTTCAACAACTGGAGTATCTCTCTTATATACTTCTTCATGCTTTCTATACCGTTGGCACCTTCCAAAGAAGTTCTTCCAATCAACCCGTTGGACAGAATCAATTAGAGAGATCTCGAGCTCTTTAAGGTAAGTGTTGATAGCCCATCAATCCTGTTCGCCCATACAATCAGGATCTTGGTTTCCATAAGTAGATCCTTCCAAATATAAGTTGCGAAATCTTTTAGAGAATCTATACATATTCGAATACGAAAGTAAGATCTTCTAGTGCTGAATCTAGTAAAAAGATATTCTCTAGCTGTTAGAATAAATCCATATAATATCGGAATAAAAGTTGGTCTGGGGACTGTCCATGAGAGTAGACTTTGAAACATGAGTCTTACTAGCTTCAGACTTTGATCTTCAGACTTTGCTAGTAGAGTCTGTAAGTCTTTAGACTAGACTGAGGAAAATGTTTTGTCAGCTTCAAAATACCTGAAGAGAATTTATCCAACACGTTTTTCCTCCGATTTGGCACTTAAGTGATCCGATTGAAATTTTTGGCACCAAAGTGAGCGCCGTACACAACTTATGGCATTGATAGTGTACTTCTCCTGAATTTTCAATGGAGCAAAAGGGAATTTTCTCTGTCAAATCTTCGTTCTCTGATTTCACCAGACTTTAAGTGTTTTGTGACATCCAAAATGATAAATCGTACGGAAATAAAGCTTTTGGAACCCATTTTTCCTAGCAAATTTCCAACTGTCGGAGTTTTTCAAGAAAAATATCGAAAAGGAATTTTCTGGGGAACAAAAGGGAATTTTCTCTGTCAAATATTCGTTCTCTAATTTCACCTGAGTTTAAGGGTCTTGTGATCTCCAAAATGATAAATTGTATGGAAATAAAGCTTTTTAAACCCATTTTTCCTAACAAAGTTCCAACTTCAGAGTATTTTAGGCAAAATATCAAAAAGGATTTTCTATGGAGCAAAAGGGAATTTTCTCTGTGAAATCTTCGTTCTTAGATTTCACATGAGTTTAAGGGTCTTGTGATCTCCAAAATGATAAATTGTACGAAAATACAGCTTTTGAAACCGATTTTTCCTTGCAAATTTTCAACATCAGAGTACTTTAGGTAAATTAAAAAAAGAATTTTCTATGGAGCAAAAGGGAATTTTCTCTATCAAATCTTTGTTCTCTGATTTCACATGAGTTTAAGGGTCTTGTGATCTCCAAAATGATAAATCATACGGAAATAAAGCTTTCGGAACCTAATTCTCCTAGCAAATTTCCAACTGTCGTAGCATTTTAGGCAAAATATTGAACAGGAATTTTCTATGGAGCAAAAATGAATTTTCTCTATCAAATCTTCGTTCTCTGATTTCAGCTGACTCTAAGGGTCTTGTGATCTCTATGATGATTAATCGTATGTAAATAAAGCTTTTGGAACCCATTTTTCCTAGCAAATTTCCAATTGTCGGAGCATTTTAGGCAAAATATCGGAAATGAATTTTCTAGGGAGCAAAAGGTAATTTTGTCTGTCAAATCTTCATTCTCTGATTTCACCTGAGTTTAAAGGTCTTCTAATCTCCAAAATGATAAATTGTACGGAAATAAAACTTTTGAAACCCATTTTTCCTAGCAAAGTTCCAACTACAGACTATTTTAGGCAAAATATCAAAAAGAAATTTTCTATGGAGCTAAAGGGAATTTTCTTTGTCAAATCCTCATTCTTTGATTTCAACTGAGTTTAATGGTCTTGGGATCTCCAAAATGATAAATCGTACGGAAATAAAGCTTATGAAACCTATTTTTCCTGGCAAAGTTCCAACTTCGGAGTATTTTAGGGAAAATATCAAAAAGGAATTTTCTATGGAGAAAAAAAGAATTTTCTTTGTCAAATCTTTGTTGTTTGATTTCACTTGAGTTTTAGCGGCTCGTGATCTCCAAAATGATAAATCGTACGGAAATAAAGCTTTTGGAACTCATTTTTCCTAGCTTATATCCAACTATCGAAGTATTTTACGCAAAATATCAAAAATGAATTTTCCATTTAAGCAAAAGGGAATTTTCTCTGACAAATCTTCGTTCTCGGATTTCACCTGACTTTATAGGAGTTATGATCTCCAAAATAATAAATCGTACGGAAATAAAGCTTCCGAAACCCATTTTTCCTAGCAAATTTCCAACTGTTGGAGTTTTTAAGGCAAAATATCGAAAAAGGAATTTTCTATGGAGCAAAAGGGATTATTCTTTGTCAAATCTTCATTCTCTGATTCCACTTGACTTTAAGGGTCTTGTGCTCTCCAAAATGATAAATTGTACGGAAATAAGGCTGTTGGAACCCATTTTTCCTAGCAAATTTCAAACTACCAGAGTTTTTAAGGTAAAATATCGAAAAGAAATTTTCTATGGAGGAAAATGGAATTTTCTCTGTCAAACCTTCATTGTCTGATTTCACCTAACTTTAAGGATCTTGTGATCTCTGAAATGATAAATCGTACAAAAATAAAACTTTTTACCCATTTTTCCTAACAAATTTCCAACTGTCGTAGTTTTTAGGGGAAAATATTGAAAATGAATTTTCTATGGAGCAAAAGGGAATTTTCTGTGAAAAATCTTCATTCTCTGATTTCACCCAATTTTAAGTGTCTTGCGATCTCCAAAATGATAAATTGTATAGAAATAAGGCATTTGGAACTGATTTTTCCTTACAGATATCCAAATGTCAGAGTATTTTACGCAAAATATCGAAAAGGAATTTTCTATGGAGCTCATGGTAATTTTCTCTGACAAATCTTCATTCTCAGATTTCACCTGATTTAAAGGGAGTGGTGATCTCCAAAATAGTAAATTGGTATGAGATAAAGCTTTTGGATCCTTTTTTTTTTTTCACATTAGATGTCCAACTATCGGACTTTTTTTATGCAAAATATTGGAAAGGACTTTTCTTTGGAGCAAAATGGAATTTTCACTGTCAAATCTTCGTTCTCTGATTTCACTTGACTTTAAGGGTCTTCTGATCTCCAAAATGATAAAAGGTATAGAAATAGAGCTTTAAGAACCCATTTTTCACATCTAATTTGCAACTGTCGGAGTATTTTCGGCAAAATATCGAAAAGGAATTTTGTTTGGAGCAAAATGTAATTTTCCCTATCAAATCTTCATTCTCTGATTTTACCTGACTTTAGGGGTCTTGTGATCTCCAAAATGATAAATCATATGGAAATAAAGCATTTGGAACCCATTTTTCCAAGCAAATATCCAACTATTCGAGTATTTTAGGCAAAATATCGAAAATGATTTTTCTAAGGAGCAAAAGGGAATTTTCTCTATGAACTCTTCGTTCTTTGATTTCCCCTCATTTTAAGGGTCTTGTGATCTCGAAAATGATAAATCATGTGGAAATAAAGCATTTGGAACCCATTTTTTGTATCAAATTTCCAACTGCCGGAGTATTTTAGGCAAAATATCGAAAAGGAATTTTCTATGGAACAAAAGGTAATTTTCTCTAACAAATCTTCGTTCTCGGATTTCACCTGTCTTTAAGGGAGTTGTGATCTCCAAAATATTAAATCGGTAGCAGATAAAGCATTTGGATCTTATTTTTCCCAGAAGATTTCCAACTGCAAGAGTTTTTAAGCAAAATATTTAAAATGAATTTTCTGTGGAGCAAAAGGGAATTTGCGCTGTCAAATCATCGTTCTTTGATTTCACCTGACTTTAAGGGTCTTGTGATCTCCAAAATGATAAATTGTACGGAAATAAAGCTTCGGAACCCATTTTCCTTAGAAAAATTTCCAACTCTTGGAGTTTTTAAGGCAAAATATCAAAAAGGAATTTTCTATGCAGTAAAAGGGAATTTTGTTTAACAAATCTTCGTTGTCGGATTTCACCTGACTTTAAGGGAGTTGTGATCTCTAAAATAATAAATCGGTAGGAGATAAAGCTTTTGGATCTTATTTTCCCCAGCAGATTTCCAAGTATCGGAGTATTTTAGGCAAAATATTGAAAGTGAATTTTCTGTGGAGCAAAAGGGAATTTTCTCTGTCAAATCTTCGTTCTCTGATTTCACCTGACTTTAAGGTTCTTGAGAAGTTCAAAATGATAAATCGTGCGGAAATAAAGCTTTCGGAACCCATTTCTCTTACAAAAATTTCTAACTGTGGTAGTTTTTAAGGCAAAATATCGAAAAGGAATTTTTTATTGAGCAAAAAGGAATTTTCTCTATCAAATCTTCGTTCTTTGATTTCACCTGACTTTAAGGGTTTTGTGATTCCCAAAATGATAAATCGTATGGAAATAAAGCTTTGGGAACCCATTTTTTCTAGCAAATATCCAACTGTTGGTGTATTTTACGCAAAATATTGAAAAGAATTTTCTATGTAGCAAAAGGAAATTTTCTCTAACAAATCTTCGTTCTCAAATTTCACTTGAGTTATAGGGAGTTATGATCTCCGAAATAATAAATCGGTAGGAGATAAAGCTTTTGGATCCTATTTTTTCCACCAAATTTCCAACAGTCGGAGTTTTTTATGCAAAAAATCGGAAAGGAATTTTCTTTGGAGCAAAAAGGAATTTTCTCTATCGAATCTTCGTTCTCTGATTTCACCTGACGTTAAGGGTCTTGTGATATTTAAAATGATAAATCGTACGGAAATAAAGCTTTCCGAATCCATTTTTCTGAGAAAAATTTCCAACTGTCGGAGTTTTTAAGGGAAAATATCGAAAAGGAATTTTCTAAGAAGCAAAAGGGAATTTTCTCTATCAGATGTTCTTTCTATGATTTCACGTGACTTTAAGGGTCTTGTCATCTCCAAAATGAAAAAAAAACGTACGGAATAAAACTTTTGGAACCCATTTTTCTTGGAAAAATATCTAACTGTCGGAGTTTTAAAGGCAAAATATCGAAAAGGAAATTTCTATGGAGCAAAAGGGAATTTTCTCTGTCAAATCTTCATTCTGTAATTTCACTTGACTTTAAGTGTCTTGTGATTCCCAAAATGATAAATCGTACGGAAAAACTTTTTCAACCCATTTTTCCTAGCAAATATCCAACTGTTGAAGTATTTTAGGCAAAATATCGAAAAGGAATTTTCTATCGAGCAAAAAGGAATTTTCTCTGACAAATCTTCGTTCTTGGATTTCACTTGACTTTAAGGGAGTTGTGATATGCGAAATATTAAATCGGTTGGAGATAAAGCTTTTGGATCCTATTTTTCCTAGCAAATTTCCAACTGTCGGAGTTTTTTAAGCAAAATATCAAAAAGGAATTTTCTATGGAGCAAAAGTGAATTTTCTCTGTCAAATCTTTGTTCTTTGATTTCCCCTGACTTTAAGGGTCTTGTGATCTCCAAAATATTAAATCGTATGGAAATAAAGCTTTGGGGTCCTGTTTTTGACAGCAGATGTCCAACTGTCGGACTTTTTTTTATGCAAAATATGGAAAAGGAATTTCTTATGGAGCAAAAGCGAATTTTCTCTGTCAAATATTCATTCTCTGATTTCAACTAACTTTAAGGATCTTGTGATCTCCAAAATGATAAATCATACGGAAATAAAGCTTTTGGAACCCATTTTTCTTAGCAAATATCCAATTATCGGAGTATTTTAGGAAAAATATCGAAAAGGAATTTGCTGTGTAGCAAAAGGGAATTTTCTTTGTCAAATCTTCCTTCTCTAATTTCACTTGACTTTAATGGTCTTGTGATCTCAGAAATGATAAATCGTACGGAAATAAGGCTTTTGGAACCCATTTTTCCTAGCAAATTTCCAACTGTCGGAGTTTTTATGGTAAAATATCGAAAAAGGAATTTTTTATGGAGCAAAAGGGAATTTTCTCTGTCAAATCTTTGTTCTCTGATTCCACCTGACTTTAAGGGTCTTGTGATCTCCAAAATAATAAATCATACATAAATAAAGCTTTCGGAACCCATTTTTCCTAGCAAATATCCAACCGTCGGAGTGTTTTACGCAAAATATCGAAAAAGAATTTTCTATGGAGCAAAAGGGAATTTTTCCTGACAAATCTTCGTTCTTGGATTTCATCTGACTTTAAGGGAGTTGGGATCTCCAAAATAATAAATTGGTAGGAGATAAAGCTTTTGGATCCTATTTTTCCCAGTAGATTTCTAATTGTCAGAGTTTTTTTAGCAAAATATCGAAAAGGAATTTTCTATGGAGCAAAAGGGAATTTTCTCTGTCAAATCTTCGTTCTCTCATTTCACTTGACTTTAAGGGTCTTGTGATCTCCAAAATAATAAATCGTAAGGAAATAAAGCTTTTGGAACCCATTTTTCCTTGCAAATATCCAACTGTTGGAGTATTTTAGGCAAAATATGGAAAATGAATTTTCTATGGACCAAAAGGGAAATTTTCCTGTCAAATCTTTGTTCTCTGATTTCACCTGACTTTAAGGTTCTTGAGAACTTCAAATAGATAAATTGTACTAAAATAAAGCTTTTGAACCCATTTTTCTTAGAAAAATTTTAAATTGTCGGAGTTTTTAAGGCAAAATATTGAAAAGGAATTTTTTTTTGAAGCAAAAGGGAATTTTCTGTATCAAATCTTCGTTCTCTGATTTCACATGACTTTAAGGGTCTTGTGATCTCCAAAATGATAAATCGTATGGAAATAAAGCTTTTGGAACCCATTTTTCTTCGAAAAAATTCTAACTGTTGGAGTTTTTAAGGCAAAATATCGAAAATGAATTTTCTATGGAGCAAAAGGGATTTTTCTCTATCAAATCTTCGTTCTCTGATTTCATATGACTTTAAGGGTCTTGTGATCTCCAAAATGATAAATCATACGGAAATAAAGCTTTTGGAACCCATTTTTCTTTGAAAAAAATTCTAACTGTTGGAGTTTTTAAGGAAAAATATCGAAAAGGAATTTTCTATGAAGCAAAAGGGAATTTTCTCTGTCAAATCTTCATTCTCTGATTTCACCTGACTTTAAGGGTCTTGTGATTCCCAAAATGATAAATCGTATGGAACTAAAGCTTTTGGAACCCATTTTTTCTAGCAAATATCCAATTGTTGGAGTATTTTACGCAAAATTTTGAAAATGATTTTTTTTGGAGCAAAAGGGAATTTTCTCTTTCAAATCTTCATTCTCGGATTTCACCTGACTTTAAGGGTGTTGTGATCTCCAAAATATTAAACCGATAGGAGATAAAGCTTTTGGATCTTATTTTTCCTCGCAGATTCCCAACTGTTGGAGTTTTTTCAGCAAAATATCGAAAATGAATTTTCTATGGGGCAAAGGGGAATTTTCTCTGTAAAATCTTCGTTCTCTAATTTAACCTGACTTTAAGGGTCTTGTGATCTCCAAAATAATAAATCGTATGGTGATAAAGCTTTTGGAACCCATTTTTCCTAGCAAAGATCCAAGTATCCGAGTATTTTAGGCAAAATAATGAAAATTATTTTTCTATGGAGCAAAAATGAATTTTCTCTGTGAAATCTTCGTTCTTTGATTTCCCCTAACTTTAAGGGCCTTGTGATCTCCAAAATGATAAATCGTACGGAAATAAAGCTTTTGGAACTCATTTTTCCTAGGAAATTTCCAACTGTCAGAGTTTTTAATGCAAAATATTGAAAAGGAATTTTCTAGGCAAAAGTACAGCCCAAGTGCTAAAATTTGGCACGAGTGGACACTTAGGGCGCACATGACAAAATTTCTATTCCAGAAATTGGTTTCTCAATTTCTATTCCCCGGACAAGTTTCTGAGCAAAGAAACCTGTTTGATAACAACTCAAAATTTCTATTTCTGGAACAGAAATACGTTTGATAATAGAATAAAATTTATATTTCTAGGAATAGAAATTGATTAGATAACAATATAGGAAATCCTCAAAAACAAAATAATAGTCGAAATAATACTAATACATTACAATAGGTGAAAATACAATTTCATGGAATTTCCGGCATATTATTATCCCTTGCAATTTTATTGGCAATGGTTTTCCTAAGCGTAGAGAGACAGAGAGAGGAGAGGGGGGAGACCTCGAATTGGAGAGGAAGAAAGGCGCAATCCAAATCCGAATGGGGACGCGGATGGAGGAGGCGAGTCCGACAGGACGACTGGAGCAAATTGGACGGTTTGAGGATGCCGACGGCGAGATGAGCGACGATCTGACCAGCAAGAGGACGGCAATGGCATTGGAGTCAACGGTGGCAAGAAGGATGGATTCAGAGTCAACGGCGAGGATGGATAGGTTGTTCGGAGTCGACGGCGTTAGGGTTTGGTTGAAGTGTTGAGAGGAGGAGAAGCAACACCAAATAGAAAAGCCTATGAACGAAGAAGGATGCCCAAATGGAGAAAAGAAAAGAAAATTTCTATTTTTACCTTACAAAAAAAAAAATTCTATTTCTATTTCAGAAATTGAGAAGTTAAAAATTTCAGCTTCTAATTTATTCGATTTCTTTATTTCTGGAATAGAAATCTATTTCAGAAATACATAAATCAAATTGCGTTACCAAATGGATTTTTGTTCCAAACTTGTTCGGCGAACAAAGAAACAGAGAAATCGAGAAAAATAAAATTTTATCATGCGCACCCTTAAGTGCCAAAACTTTGAAAAGGTACAATTAAGTGCCACTTTCTTTGAAAAGTGGGACACTTAAGTGCCACCTCCGACGAACCTTGCTGGAAATCCTATGTAGCAATATTTTATTATTTTTGCTTGCCTACGTGGCTCGCCGGAGAGCTGACTCGGCTCAAACTCACCTGAAACGATGTCGTTTGCAAAATAAAAATTATACTACCAGCTAAAATATTCTAAAAAATAAAATGTGTAAATAATTAATATAAAAATTAATTAAATTAAATTTAAACTTAAATTTATTTAAAATATTCAAAAAATTAAAAACTTAAAATAAAAAAAATTAAAAAAATTAAAAGGGGGTGGGGGAAGGAGGCGGCCGAGAGCCGAGCCCTCGTTACCGCCGGGAAGGGCTGGTGACAGAGAAGGGAGGGTCGGTCGGGGTGGTCGGCCTCGGTCGATTGGCGGCAAGGGCCTGCGAGCCCTCGCCGGATCTAGGTGATGGCCGCGACCCTCGCCCTAGATCCGAGCGAGGGCTCAAGCCCTCGCCGCCTCCCCACCGTCACCGGGAAGCTCAGATCCGGGGCGAGGGTCGTGGCCCTCGCTTAGATCCGGCGAGGGCTTGTGGCCCTCGCCACTTGTTGGCCAAGGGCCAGCCACCTTGGCCAACCCTCCCCCTTTGTTGTCGGCCCTTCTTGGCGGCGGCGGGGAGGTGGCGGTGGTGAGGGCTCAACTCTCGACGCCTCCTTTGGCCTGCCCCTTTATTATTATTATTTTATTATTTTTAATTTTAAGTTTTTTTAAGAATATTTTAAATAAATTTAAGTTTAAATTTGATTTAATTAATTTTTATATTAATTATTTACACATCATACACAAAATAATGTCGTTTTTGCATTTTCTTGCTACGTCAGCGTGCAAAACGACACCATTTTGCACTCATCTCGCCGGAAAATTGCCACGTCAGCAATTTGGTCAGATTTTGGCCGGAGTGGCATTTAGGTGATCCATTTTACTCTGATTTTGGCACTTAAGTGTACCTTTTCAAAGTTTTGGCACTTAAAGTGTCCCTCCGTGCCAAGTTTTGTCACTCTTCTTTGGAGCAAAAGGAAATTTTCTCTATCAAATTTTCGTTCGCTGATTTCACCTGACTTTAAGGGTCTTGTGATCTCCAAAATGATAAATGGTACGGAAATAAAGCTTTCGGAACCCATTTTTCCTATCAAGTTTCCAACTGTGGGAGTATTTTTGGCAAAATATCAAAAATGAATTTTCTTTGCAGCAAAATGTAGTTTTCCCTATCAAATCTTCATTCTTTGATTTCACCTGACTTTAAGAGTCTTGTGATATCCAAAATGATAATTGGTGTGGAAATAAAGCATTTGGAACCCATTTTTCCTATCAAATTTCCAACTGTTGGAGTATTTTAGGCAAAATATCGGAAATGAATTTTTTATGGAGCAAAAGGGAATATTCTCTGTCAAATCTCTGTTCTCTAATTTCACTTGACTTGAAGGGTCTTGTGATCTCCAAAATGATAAATTGTACGGAAATAACACTTTTGGAACCCATTTTTCCTAGCAAATATCCAACTATCGGAGTATTTTAGGCAAAATATTGTAAAGGAATTTTCTATGGAGCAAAAGGGAATTTTTTTTGACAAATCTTTGTTCTCGGATTTCACTTGACTTTAAGGGAGATGTGATCTCCAAAATAATAAATCAGTAGGAGATAAAAGCTTTTGCATCCTATTTTTCCTAGCAGATTTCCAACTGTCGAAGTCTTTTAAGCAAAATATCGAAAATGAATTTTCTATGGAGCAAAAGGGAATTTTCTCTATCAAATCTTTGTTCTCTGATTTCACCTGACTTTAAGGGTCTTGTGATCTCCAAAATATTAAATCGGTAGGAGATAAAGCTTTTGGATCCTATTTTTCCCAGCAGATGTCCAACTGTCAGAGTTTTTTTATGCAGAATATCGAAAAGGAATTTTCTATGGAGCAAAAGGGAATTTTCTTTGACAAATCTTTGTTCTCGGATTTCACCTGACTTTAATGGAGTTGTGATCTCCAAAATAATAAATCGGTAGGAGATAAAGCTTTTGGATCCTATTTTTCACAACAGATTTCCAACTGTCGAACTTTTTTATGCAAAATATCGAAAATGAATTTTCTTTGGAGCAAAAGGGAATTTTCTCTGTCAAATCTTCGTTCTCTGATTTTACCTGACTTTAAGGGTCTTGTGATCTCCAAAATGATAAATGGTACGGAAATAAAGCTTTCGGAACCTATTTTTTCCTATCAAATTTCCAACTGTGGGAGTATTTTCGGCAAAATATTGAAAAGGAATTTTCTTCGGAGCAAAATGTAATTTTCCCCGTCAAATCTTCATTCTCTGATTTCACCTGACTTTAAGAGTCTTGTGATATGCAAAATGATAATTGGTGCAGAAATAAAGCATTTGGAACCCATTTTTCCTATCAAATTTCCAACTGTTGGAGTATTTTAGGCAAAATATCGAAATGGAATTTTCTATGGAGCAAAAGGGAATATTCTTTGTCAAATCTTCGTTCTCTAATTTCACTTGACTTTAACGGTCTTGTGATCTCCAAAATGATAAATTGTACGGAAATAAAGCTTTTGGAACCCATTTTTCCTAGCAAATATCCAACTATCGAAGTATTTTAGGCAAATATCATAAAGGAATTTTCTATGGAGCAAAAGGGAATATTCTCTGACAAATCTTCATTCTCTGATTTCACCCGACTTTAAGGGAGTTGTTATCTCCAAAATAATAAATCGGTAGAAGATAAAAATTTTGCATCCTATTTTTCCCAGTAGATTTCCAACTGTTGGAGCCTTTTAAGCAAAATATCGAAAAAGAATTTTCTATGGAGCAAAAGGGAATTTTCTCGTAAAATCTTCGTTCTTCGATTTAACCTGACTTTGAGGGTCTTGTGATCTCCAAAATGATAAATCATACGGAAATAAAGCTTTGGGATCCCATTTTTCTTAGGAAAATTTCCAAATGTCGGAGTTTTTAAGGCAAAATATCGAAAAGGAATTTTCTATGGATCAAAAGGGAATATTCTCTGACAAATCTTTGTTCTCTGATTTCACCTGACTTTAAGGGAGTTGTGATCCCCAAAATAATAAATCGGTAGGAGATAAAGCTTTTGCATCCTATTTTTCCCAGCAGATTTCCAACTGTCGGAGTCTTTTAAGCAAAATATCGAAAATGAATTTTCTGTGGAGTAAAAGGGAATTTTTTCTGTCAAATCTTTGTTCTCTGATTTCACCTGACTTTAAGGGTCTTGTGATCTCCAAAATGATAAATCATATGGAAATAAAGCTTTTGGAACCCATTTTCATTAGAAAAATTTCCAACTGTCGGAGTTTTTAAGGCAAAATATCAAAAATGAATTTTCTTTGGAGGAAAAGGGAATTTTCTCTAAGAAATCTTCGTTCTCGGATTTTACCTGACTTTAAGGGAGTTGTGATCTCCAAAATAATAAATTGGTAGGAGATAAAGCTTTTGCATCCAATTTTTCCCAGCCGATTTCCAACTGTCAGAGTTTTTTATGCAAAATATGGAAAATGAATTTTCTTTGGAGCAACAGGGAGTTTTCTCTATCAAATCTTCGTTCTCTGATTTCATCTGACTTTAAGGGTCTTATGATCTTCAAAATGATAAATCGTATGGAAATAAAGTTTTCGGAACCCATTTTTCTTAGAAAAATTTCCAATTGTCGGAGTTTTTAAGGCAAAATATTGAAAAGCAATTTTCTATGGTGCAATATGGAATTTTCTCTGTCAAATCTTCGTTCTCTGATTTCACCTGATTTAATGGGTATTATGATCTCCAAAATGATAAATTGTACGGAAATAAAGCTTTTGGAACCCATTTTTCCTAGCAAATATTCAACTGTCGGAGAATTTTAGGCAAAATATCGAAAATGAATTTTCTTTGGAGCAAAAGGGAATTTTCTCTAACAAATCTTCGTTCTCTGATTTCACCTGACTTTAAGGGAGCTGTGATCTCCAAAACAATAAATTGTTAGGAGATAAAGCTTTTGGATCCTATTTTTCCCAGTGGATTTTCAACTGTCAGAGTTTTTTAAGCAAAATATCAAAAAGGAATTTTTGATGGAGCAAAAGGGAATTTTCTCTGACAAATCTTCGTTCTCTGATTTCACCTGACTTTAAGGGTCTTGTGATCTCCAAGATGATAAATTGTACGGAGATAAAGCTTTTGGAACCCATTTTTCCTAGCAAATATCCAACTGTCCGAGTATTTTAGGCAAAATATCGAAAATAATTTTTCTGTGGAGAAAAAGAAATTTTCTCTGTCAAATCTTCGTTCTCTGATTTCACCTGACTTTAAGAGTCTTGTGATCTCCAAAATGATAAATCATACCGAAATAAGGCTTATGGAACCTATTTTTCCTAACAAATTTTTAACCGTAGGAGTTTTTAAGGCAAAATATCGAAAAGGAATTTTCTATGGAGCAAAAGGGAATTTTCTTTGTCAAATCTTCGTTCTTTGATTTCACTTGACTTTAAGGGTCTTGTGATCTCTAAAATGATAAATCATACAGAAATAAGGCTTTTGGAACACATTTTTCCTAACAAATTTCCAACTATCGGAGTTTTTAACGCAAAATATCGAAAAAGAATTTTCTGTGGAGCAAAAGGGAATTTTCTCTGTAAAATCTTTGTTCTCTAATTTCACCTTACTTTAAGGGCCTTGTGATCTTCAAAATGATAAATCGAATTGAAATAAAGCTTTCGGAACCATTTTTTCTGAGAAAAATTTCCAACTGTCGAAGTTTTTAAGGTAAAATATCGAAAATGAATTTTCTATGGAGCAAAAGGGAATTTTCTTTGTCAAATCTTCGTTATCTGATTTCACTTGACTTTAAGGGTCTTGTGATCTCCAAAATGATATATCGTATGGAAATAAAACTTTTGGAACTCATTTTTCCTTGCAAGTATCCAACTGTCGGAGTATTTTAGGCAAAATATGAAAAATGAATTTTCTATGGAGCAAAAGGGAATTTTCTCTAACAAATCTTCGTTCTCGGATTTCACCTGACTTTAAGGGAGTTGTGATCTACAAAATAATAAATCGGTAGGAGATAAAGCTTTTTGATCCTATTTTTCCTAGCAGATGTTCAATGTCAAAGTTTTTTATTGCAAAATATTGAAAAGGAATTTTCTATGGAGCAAAAGGGAATTTTCTCTGTCAAATCTTTGTTCTTTCATTTCACCTAACTTGAAGGGTCTTGTGATTTCCAAAATGATAAATTGTACGGAAATAAAGCTTTTGGAACCTATTTTTCCTAGCAAATTTCCCACTGTCGGAGGATGATGTGGACATCAAGCCATATTGAGGAGGAGGTGCTAGGGACGCGTTTTCTATTCCGACTGGTTCGAATACTCGGGTGCCGGCCAAGCAATTTAGGCAAGCTGTTGGTGTCATGATTTGTGATCTTTGGCGTGGAGATGACTTTGGATCAAATCTTGCAGAATCTTGTAAATCTTGGCGTAATTTGATTATATGGTCACCAAATATTTGACCAAGTAAAAAAAAAATTATCTTCTTGTGTAGATATTTTCTAAAATATGACCCAATAGATTTCTAGGGCTGGTTTTAGTGTTTGTGTGGCAACTAGAAGGCCTATATTAAGGACTGGCCGACTTTCTTTGGGAGAGAGATATATTTTATTTTTTGAGGAAAAAGAATTGAGAGGTTCTCTTCTACAGTTCTTTTGAGGACTTGACCTTATCAAGATTCTCTAGTGACGGTCGATTCGACTTATCGAGCGAGATAGCGAATTCTTTCACTTGTGTCGTCTATAACATTGGTTGGTTGACACGCGTTCATCAACAGGTGACGTTCATACCGAGATTGCCAATCATAGGTTCGATTGGAGGTCGAGGTTCGCAATTCGCACCATCCGGGCCTTCGTAGAACGATCTTTCCGCAACGAATTCACATCAGTGAGCGAGTTCATCGGAGAATGAGCATGTACAGGAAGGATCCCTGAGAGGGCGGGGGACCAACTGGATATTTACCAGAAGGATCAGGGTATATCAAGACCACGGCACAAGTCATGGCAAGCCGACTATGGCGTGTTCGCACCATTGTGAGCCGACTCCGACATGTTCTTCATTCAGGGGAAGAATAATGGCAGTAGGTTAAGCAATTGGGTTTGCTTTAAACTGGCCAGTTGATCATTTAAGGCTAAATATTAGAGCCAACATGTAAATGAGTATCTTCGGGGAAATGCGTCAGACGTGGAGCTTCACTTTACGAGTCAACTTAGGAAAATGAAGTCTTGATAAAGTAATACTTAATGAGTAAAGTTCAGCCAAAAGCCTTCGTCAACGTCAAATGAAAGAGGATGTATCGCCATCGCCCACCACTGACTATTTTGCTCCCCAAGGATGTACCTACGAGGCTTCTTTTCCATGCAAGACCCGACAAGTCTTCGTTTATTCTTCTTCTCCTCCCAAATTTCCACGTTTGTCCTTATTATATTCGAGCCATAATTCCTATCCATTCACGTGGCTTGAATTTGCCCACCAATAAGCAAAGAAGAATCAATACCATGAGCTTATAAGATTTAGCTGGTGTGTATCACGGAGAAAGAGACGGCGAAGGAGAACACTAGAGAAATCAGTTGAGAATTATAAATATTTCTCAATCCTAACCCTTAATTACACCCAAAATTAACTTGGTGTGTTATACATCGAAGATAAATTAGTAACAAGTCGCCCACATCATTAGAAATTTACCACTTGCTTCATTAGTGTACTGACGATCAGAAAATTTCCAGCTTTTTCGTGCGATTTATTAGCGTTCAACAAAACGCCAATGGCGTCCAAACTCGAATATCTATGTATTAATTGGGTCATCGGAACTTGGGCATACATCGAGTGCTTCGAATGTTGTAGGATTGCAATCCCCATTATCTATTTACTAATTGCATCGATCTGAACGTCTAGCATTGCCCTCTTGACAAGGCTCAAGCTAAAAGAGCTCTCTCTCTCTCTCTCTCTCTCTCTCTCTCTCTCTCTGTGATGATATGGTGGTGCTAGATGAAATCCAATCAGGAGCGAACCAGACACTTGAATTCAGTAAATAAAATTTAGAATCGAAATATTGTTGACAAAGTTAATCGAAGACTAAATATATGAAAACTGAGGCCGATAAGAGTAGAAGCTTAAACAGCACCTAATAAAAAAGACATGGCGTTCCAACGAGTGAATATTTTAGGCATCTCAAATCCAGCTTGCCGAAGAAAAGAGGGGGAAATCGACGGAATTCTCGCCCACGGCACAGACTGCGGGGCAAATAGATATTGACATCCGCACAATACTGAGTGCAGACGTTAGTGAGAAGACTGCTTCATCTGATTTATTAGTCCGCGAGAAAAGGGAAACCAAAATGGAAATGTGTCTAAGGACTCAGAAATTAATGCAAACAATTATTTTCGATATACTAGTTTTGCGTCTAAGGTCTTTCTCTCTACTGGCCGTTTGCCGACGCTCCCCCAGAGATCTTCCTTTTCCTTTTTGGCTTTTCTGGTAATTATTGATGGAGAAACAGACGCGGGACACTCTCGGTTGACCAGCAGCCCCTCTCCCTCATTGTGAATTCGACAGTGCTTGAGCCAGCGAGTTCATCGGAGAATGAGCATGAACAGGAAAGATCCCTGAGGGGAAGGGGGGCCAACTGGATAGTTACCAGAAGGATCAGGGTATATCAAGACCACGGCACAAGTCATGGCAAGCGGACTATGGCATGTTCGCACCGTTGCGAGCCGACTCCAACTTATTCTTCTTTTAGGGGAAGAACAGTGGCAGTAGGTTAAGCAATTGGGTTTGCTTTAAACTGGCCAGTTGATCATTTAAGGCTAAATATTAGAGCCAACATGTAAATGAGTATCTTCGGGGAAATGCGGCAGACGTGGAGCTTCACTTTACGAGTCAACTTAGGAAAATGAAGTCTTGATAAAGTAATACTTAATGAGTAAAATTCAGCCAAAAGCCTTCATCAACGTCAAATGAAAGAGGACATATCGCCACCGCCCACCACTGACTATTTTGCTTCCCAAGGATGTACCTACGAGGCTTCTTTTCCATGCAAGACCCGACAAGTCTTCGTTTATTCTTCTTCTCCTCCCAAATTTCCACGTTTGTCCTTATTATATTCGAGCCATAATTCCTATCCACTCACATGGGTCGAATTTGCCCACCGATAGGCACAGAAGAATCAATACCATGAGCTTATAAGATTTAGTTGGTGTGTATCAGGGAGAAAGAGACGGCGGGGAGAACACTAGAGAGATCAGTTGAGAATTATAAATATTTCTCAATCCTAACCCTTAATTACACCCAAAATTAACTTGGTGTGTTATACTTCGAAGATAAATTAGTAACAAGTCCCCACATCATTAGAAATTTACCACTTGCTTCATCAGTATAGTGACGATCAGAAAATTTCCAGCTTTTTCGTCCGATAGCGTTCCTCAAAACGCCAATGGCGTTTAAACTTGAATATCTATGTATTAATTGTGTCATCACAACTTGGGCATACATCGAATGCTTCGAATATTGCAGGATTGCAATCCCCATCATCTATTTACTAATTGCATCGATCTGAATGTTTAGCATTGCCTTCTTGACAAAAAGAAAAGGCTCAAGCTAAAAGAGCTCTCTCTCTCTCTCTCTCTCTCTCTCTCTCTCTCTAATGATATGGTGGTGCTAGATGAAATCCAATTAAGAGTGAACTGTTAGTTGGGTTCACTCCTGTGTGGAAGAAACCCAAAGAGTTGCAAGCCCAAAAAGGGCTTGAGCCCATATAATAAGTTATATGGAGAAATATGGTTTCTTACTATTTTTAGTGTGGTAGCCGCAAAAGGAAATAGTAATAAGAGAAAAAGAGAAAGCAGAAAATCTGGGGGCTGGGGTAATATCTGATTTACATCAAGCTGGCATCGGAGGTCGATTCATGGTCTGATTGAGCTGAAATTTTGTCAGCATGTTCGTGGCGCAATTTTCTCGAATATGAACGGTTTGATTTTCATTCGAATCTCCCTACATCAAGTTTTTCGTGGATTGATCAAAACTTGTGTTTTTGGTCAGATTTATCCTTGATCTCTTGTGATATTCATGTGTATTGCCAAGAATTATATTCTTGAGATCTTTGCTGCTATGTACCTCTAGTATTTGCTAGAGAAGAACATTATTCACCCAATTTTGTTGATAGTGAAGATTTTTGGGTGGACTCCAGTCCCGTGGTTTTTTATCTCCTCACATCGAGGAGGTTTTCCTCGTAAAAAAAATCGTCTTGTGTTCTCGTGCTTGGTATTTATTTTACTCTACTATATCGATTCCTATTAGGTTTACACAAAAGGGGAGATTATTTTATTCCGCTGCGTTGATTCGATATTGTTCGAATTGTTATTGTTCTCCCATCATGAACTAGACACTAGAATTCAGTATATAAATTTTAGAATCGAAATATTGTTGACAAAGTCAATGGAAGACTAAATATATGAAAACTGAGGCCGATAAGAGTAGAACGAGTGAATATTTTAGACATCTCAAATCCAGCTTGCTGAAGAAAAGAGGGGGAAATCGACGGAATTCTCGCCCACGGCACAGACTGCGGGGCAAATAGATATTGACATGCGCACAAAACTGAGTGCAGACGTTGGTGAGGGGACTGCTTCATCTGATTTATGAGTCCGCGAGAAAAGGGAAAACAAAATGGGAATGCGTCTAAGGACTCAGAAATTAATGCAAACAATTTTCCTATATACTAGTTTTGCGTCTAAGGTCATTCTCTCTACTGGCCGTTTGCCGACGCTCCCCCAGAGATCTTCCTTTTCCTTTTTTTCTTTTCTGGTAATTATTGATGGATAAACAGACGCGGGACACTCTCGGTTGACCAGCAGCCCCTCTCCCTCATTGTGAATTCATCGGAGAATGAGCATGTACAGGAAGGATCCCTGAGGGGGCGGGGGACCAACTGGATATCTACCAGAAGGATCAGGGTATATCAAGACCACGCAAAGAGTCATGGAAAGCCGACTATGGCGTGTTCGCACCGTTGCGAGCCGACTCCGACGTGTTCTTCTTTCAGGGGAAGAATAATGGCAGTAGGTTAAGCAGTTGGGTTTGCTTTAAACTGGCCAGTTGATCATTTAAGGCTTAATATTAGAGCCAACATGTAAATGAGTATCTTCGGGGAAATGCGGCAGACGTGGAGCTTCACTTTACGAGTCAACTTAGGAAAATGAAGTCTTGATAAAGAAATATTTAATGAGTACAATTCAGCCAAAAGCCTTCGTCAACGTCAAATGAAAGAGGACATATCGCCACCGCCCACCACTGACTATTTTGCTCCCCAAGGATGTTCCTACGAGGCTTCTTTTCCATGCAAGACCCGACAAGTCTTCGTTTATTCTTCTTCTCCTCCCAAATTTCCACGTTTGTCCCTATTATATTCGAGCCATAATTCCTATCCACTCACATGGGTCGAATTTGCCCACCAATAGGCAAAGAAGAATCAATACCATGAGCTTATAAGATTTAGTTGGTGTGTATCAGGGAGAAAGAGACGGCGGGGAGAACACTAGAGAAATCAGTTGAGAATTATAAATATTTCTCAATCCTAACCCTTAATTACACCCAAAATTGACTTGGTGTGTTATACTTCGAAGATAAATTAGTAACAAGGCCCCACATCATTAGAAATTTACCACTTGCTTCATCAGTATAGTGACGATCAGAAAATTTCCAGCTTTTTCGTGCAATTTATTAGCGTTCAACAAAACGCCAATGGCGTCCAAACTTGAATATCTATGTATTAATTGTGTCATCAGAACTTGGGCATACATCGAGCGCCCTGATTGTTGTAGGATTGCAATCCTCATCATCTATTTACTAATTGCATTGATCTGAACGTCTAGCATTGCCCTCTTGACAAAAAGAAAAGGCTCAAGCTAGAAAAGCTCTCTCTCTCTCTCTCTCTCTCTCTCTCTCTCTCTCTCTCTCTCTCTAATGATATGGTGGTGCTAGATGAAATCCAATCAGGAGTGAACCAGACACTCGAATTCAGTAAATAAAATTTAGAATCGAAATATTGTTGACAAAGTCAATGTAAGACTAAATTTATGAAAGCTGAGGCCGATAAGAGTAGGAGCTTAAACAGCACCTAATAAAAAAGACATGGCGTTCCAACGAGTGAATAAAAAATGCCCGAATTCCCAACAGTCCAACTCGGACTAGGAGAGGCCAAGCAAGACGTGGCAAAAGTACAATTTCCTAAATATTGGGAGATTGACAATATAAACAGTTGCCGACGGTAAAAACAAAAGGAATTACTAAGTTATGATAGATGAGTGTCAATGAATGAAGTTTATTTTGATCAACAAGAGGCCCACAACTAAAACTAATCACAACGACCAGGATACCAGGTAATTGCCCGAGTAAAGAGTTCAATAATTTCGAACGCAAATTGCTTAGGTAAACTATAGGGTGGAGAAGTATGATCGACACGATCCTATTATTTTTTAGCCGTAGATCACAAGAGGCCAGTAACAATAAAGATCGAAAACATAGGTCGTTGCTACCGTCAGGAACTGTAGAGACAGGCTGCAGAAGTAATTATCAATGTTTGAGAAGTAATGGCTATCGAAGTAATGTGTTTGCTTAGTAACAGCTTGACGATACATGTTGTTGGGTAGAAGTATAGCCCAAGTGCCAACACTTGACACGGAGGGACACTTAAGTGCGAAAACTTTGGAAAGGTACACTCAAGTGTCAAAATCGGAGTAAAATGGATCACTTAAGTGCCACTCTGGCCAAATTGCTGACATGGCAATTTTTCGGCGAGGTAAGTGCAAAACGGTGTCGTTTTGCACGCTGACGTGGCGAGAAAATGCAAAAACGACGTCGTTTTGTCTGTGATGTATAAATAATTAATATAAAAAATTAATTAAATTAACTTTGAACTTAAATTTATTTAAAATATTCTAAAAAAATAAAAAACTTACAATTAAAAAAAAAAAAAAAAAAGGATGGGGGCGTCCAAAGGGAGGCGGTTGAGGGTTGAGCCTTCGCGCCGCCGCCTCCCCGCCGTGGCCGAGAAGGGCCGGTGACGGAGAGGGGAGGGTCGGCTAGGGTGGTTGGCCCTCGGTTGGGCGGGCGGTGAGGGCCACGACCCTCACCGCGTCCACGCTGTTGCCGGAAGGGCCGGTGATGGTGGGGGAGCATTGGCCGGGGTCGCCGGACCCTGGCCAAGGGCGGCGATGCCGGCCGTCGGACGGCGAGGGCTGCGAGCCCTCGCCGGCCCTTCCGATGGCGGCGGGGAGGCGGCGGCGGTGAGGGCCTAGCCCTCGGCCACCTCCCTTTAGGCCCCTTCCCTTCCCCCCACCCCTTTTTTTTTTAATTTTAATTTTAAGTTTTCTAATTGTAAGTTTTTTATTTTTTAGAATATTTTAAATAAATTTAAGTTTAAATTAAATTTAATTAATTTTTATATTAATTATTTACATATCGAGACAAAAGCGACATCGTTTTTGCATTTTCTCGCCATGTCGCCGTGCAAAACGACACCGTTTTGCACTCCTTTGGCCGGAAAATTGCCACGTCAACAATTTGGTCGATTTTGGCTGAGTGGCATTTAAGTGATCCATTTACTACGATTGTGGTACTTAAGTGTACATTTTCAAAGTTTTGGCACTTAAATGTCCATCCGTCTTAAGTTTTGGCACTCAGGTGTCCGTACCTCCATTACTAAGTTCCATGAGTCGCATAAATGTGTTTGTCTTTGTTGTAACCTTTTTTAACTAGAGGTAGTAGTGGCAATAGCCTAATCGTAGTTTGTAGCAAAATAATAATAATAATAATAATAATAATAATAATAATAATAATAATAATAATAATAATAATAATAATAATAATAATAATAATAATAATAATAATAATAATAATAATAATAATAATAATAATAATAATAATAATAATAATAATAATAATAATAATAATAATAATAATAATAATAATAATAATAATAATAATAATAATAATAATAATAATAATAATAATAATAATAATAATAATAATAATAATAATAATAATAATAATAATAATAATAATAATAATAATAATAATAATAATAATAATAATAATAATAATAATAATAATAATAATAATAATAATAATAATAATAATAATAATAATAATAATAATAATAATAATAATACCAATCAATGAACATCGGTTTTAAAATTTTCACACGTAATAAACCTACCAACCCAATAAAGAAAGCGAATATAAAATCCTAGTTTATTCGCACCGTTAATTTGTAATAAATATAATGTACAGGAAGGATCCCTGAGGGGGCGGGGGACCAACTGGATATTTACCAGAAGGATCAGGGTATATCAAGACCACGGCACAAGTCATGGCAAGCCGACTATGGCGTGTTCGCACCGTTGCGAGCCGACTCCGACGTGTTCTTCTTTCAGGGGAAGAATAATGGCAGTAGGTTAAGCAATTGGGTTTGCTTTAAACTGGCCAGTTGATCATTTAAGGCTAAATATTAGAGCCAACATGTAAATGAGTATCTTCGGGGAAATGCGGCAGACGTGGAGCTTCACTTTACGAGTCAACTTAGGAAAATGAAGTCTTGATAAAGAAATATTTAATGAGTAAAATTCAGCCAAAAGCCTTCGTCAACGTCAAATGAAAGAGGACATATCGCCACCGCCCCACCACTGACTATGGCGTGTTCACACCGTTGCGAGCCGACTTGGACGTATTCATCTTTCAGGGGAAGAATAATATACTATTCACCCTTTGAATAGTCAAGAAGACGACTTAAAGTTAGTCTACGTTTTCGCACCGTGGCCCCTGGGTATAAATACAGTATCGACTCTTGAGGGAGCATTGAGAGAACAAATCGAAAGAAAAGAGTAGTTACGAACAAAGAAGAAGATGAGTGAGGTGAACTTCGACGTGTTCTTGAGCTTTAGAGGCCTAGACACTCGCACTGGCTTTGCCGATTTCCTCTACAACAGCCTAAAAGCTGCTGGTGTCCGCGTGTTCCGGGATAACGAGGAGCTCCCGGTCGGCAAGCAGATAGATTTAGAGCTTTCCCGGGCCATCAGGAGTTGTAAGACTGCAATCCCCATCATCTCCAGACAGTATGCGGAGAGTAAATGGTGCCTCCGCGAACTTGCCAAGATTATTGATTGCCACAGAAAGCATGGCATGTCAGTCTTTCCTATATTTTATAAGGTGGATGTTCTTGATGTCTGTAACCGAGGCGGTAAGTTTGGAGAGGCTTTTCGACAACTGGAGACGCAGTGCAGGCCAGAAGAAGTGCAAAAATGGAAGGAGGCGTTGAAGTCTGTAACGAATATTAAAGGATGGATATCACAGACCATTGCTAATGGGTATGTGGGTATGCATGTTATTTATTTATTTACGAATCTGAACCCGAACTACTATGCACTTGGATGGGAATGACCGATCTGGAATCGCACAGTTAGGGAAGGAAGGAATCCAACTGTACGCCTAACTCTGGTTTTACACAAATAATTTGTGGGCAGGCATGAAGGAGAGCTGGTGAAAGTAGTGGTCGCAAAGGTTTCAAGCGAATTGAGGACTACGTGGATGGAATGGCTCTCCAAGTTTCCTATGGTGATGGCTAATTACCACGTAAGAGCAGGTATCTCCCATTTCCATCTGGCCCAAGCGCCAACCTTTATAAGTATTCTCTGTGTTCATCATGTGAGCTTTGGCTTCGGCCTCCCCTTAATCCCCACATGGAGAAGACATGTAAGGCTGGCGTAATTCATGACCTAGACTGATTTCGTCGCTTTTAATAGTTACCTTGGTCTTTTTGAAATTTTGGGTGAGTTTATTACGTGAAAAACTTCTTAATGCAGGAAATGTTCTCTGTGAAATTATTTTTCAAAAAACTTTGATTAGTTTTCGGTTGTTTGGTGGTGTACTTTTTTTTTTTTTTGGGGGGGGTCATTGTTAATGTACATGAAAGTGAGACGGAAAAACTTTCGGAAGTTCAGATCTGACTTTCAAAAATTATTCTCTCCGTTATAATTAGATTTTGTTCCTAATATAAGATATTACGATGATATTCAAATCATTGTCTGAGATATTACTGATACATGAAGTGTAAATTTAAATTTCTTAGATGATAAAAATAAAGACAAATAAATTACTAACAAATTTAATCTCTTAGTGCTCATAAAATTTTTCATGTGAGAATGATTCACCATTTTATGGGAGCGTGCGCATAGAAAAGGAGCTTAGGAAAATAATTTCTTCTTCTTTAGATGGAGAAATAATTTTCCTCAATTTTAATAGCGGCTATCTTCATTGGCCATAAAGTCTTTTTTTGTTGATTATCCACTTTCAGCGAGCCAAATACACCAAAGTTTGGAAAATCATTTCGTGGGAATCATTTTTATAAAAACAAGCATAACATATTATCGCTTTGGTTTGTCTTGCTTGATCGCAGCGTATGATCACTTTACGGATAAGAGAAGATCAGAAGTGTTCTTGGCCTTTCGTTGCTGTGATACTGGAAACGGTTTGGCTGCTTACCTCTACGTCAGCCTTCTAAATGCAGGAATCAAAGTATTTAGTTTTGATGATCCATCCCTCATAGGTAGAGAATTTTCTCAGGAGATTCACTATGCCATCAACCACTGCAAGATATCCATTCCAATTCTCTCTAAAAGTTTTGTCTCCTCTACTTGGTGCCTTGATGAGCTAGCTCAAATGGTTGAATGTAAGCAAAAAAAGGGGCAAAGGATAATGCCCATCTTCTATAAAGTGAATCCCAGGGATGTGCGACATGTATCAGGCTGTTTTAAAGAGAAGATGCTTCGACATAGGGAGCGAAGTAATTATAATCGGTGGGAGCAAGCTTTCAAGGAGGTTGGGTCATTCAAAGGATGGGAATCAGAGAGCATTGCCAATGGGTACTTACTTTCATCATTCCCACCAAAATATAACTAGATCCTATCACTCGGAAATTCTTATACTACTCAAAGCTTACTTCAACTTATTTGACAATTGGCAGGCATGAAGGGAAACTTGTAAAACAGATCGTCAACGATGTTGTGGATTTGTTGAAGAATCCCAATCACATGATCGCCCCACTCGCAGCCACTCGGTTTTTGAATAGATGAAGAATTAGCAACTTGATTCCAGTTTTCCAAGCGGATGTTCCTCGACAATCGAACGTGTCTTTATTATTATTATTTTTTTTTTGGTAAAAGGTAATAATTATATTGAGTTAAGACCAACTATACAAAAGATCACAGCACCAAAACTTACACTCAAGATGAGAAGATCATTATGAGTGGAAGGATGCCGAGATGTAAAAGCCACCAAATGCGGCACACAAACTACAATAGAAGCCAAAAGAACAAGAGACTAGCATGGCATGGACAACCGGCACCCAGATACAAAAACACCCTCGACTAGGGAGGAGAAAAGATCCACAGCTATCACAGCAATCAGCAACAACCTTGGATTGAGCAACATACACGTGTCTTTATTTTGTTCATCGGCTGCATTAATTTTCTAAAGACCGGCGAGGAATCCTTTTGGAGTTAGTAAGATGCGTAACAAGTTATGTTGTGTAATCTCTTTGATGAACATGTTGTCATTGGAAATAAAACACGATTAGCAATGCATTTGGTTTTACATAATGAGATTTATAACGAGTTGGGTGTGAGGGCAACATTAATCTAGTATTCATTCAGCTTCATGGGAAACGACTAACAATGCATTGCCTTTATAACTCAATTCAGCTTTTTTCTTTTTTGCTGGAAAGAAATGTAATGACGAAGGTTTTCATTTTGGCGTTTAATGGAATGATTCGACAATGGACTTATACGCCAACAGGCATGCGGTCCTGCTGGTAAAGGGATTGGGGATGTGGCCACGGAGTATCAGGTCCAGGGTTCTATCCCCATGAGTAACGTACACACATATACATAGAAAACAGGAGTAGGACCAAAAAAGAAATAAACAGAAAAACAATGGATTCGTGCAAAGTTTACATGTAAGGATATTTACAATAGAGAAATGATTACGTGACAGTCTTTAATATTTCGTAAGAATAAATTCTTACAGTATGCCAAGAACTATTATGCTAGCAGAACCCTTTACAATATTGGAACCATTAAAGCCTTCTAAAAAGGTACATTTCAACGGATGTGTGATGGATCAAATCTAAAGTTTCTACTTAGGTGGTGTCACTAATCATCATCATCATTTATTAACAAAAATCAGGGAAAATTACTGAATAACTCATCAAACATATTATGCTAATACAGTCCTACACTTTCCAATTTTCTCAATATAGTCCTAAGCATTTGCATGAAATTTCTTCCGAATCAATTACCATTGGAAATCGCTAACATGGCAGCTCACGTAGGACGTTCAATTCTAGTAAAATTATTGACGTCAACATACCACATTGGATAGTAGATGCTAATTGGACGTCGAGTCAATATAAGAAAAAAAAAAAAAAAAAAAAAAAAAAAGATAGGAAACAAACTAAGTCCCACTCATTGCGCTCATGGTAAGATGATAACTTTCATCACATTGTGATTAGCTATCATGAACTGATTCATCACGTGACGAGGCATACGGTATTTATATAGTAGTATATATTGCCCGATCGATATCCGAGCTTTTTTTCTTTTGAATCCTTCTATCAACTTCTCTGTGAGTCCTAAAATGATTATTGGTTAGATGATACCTTCTTAGACCCAATTGTCGCATTGTGATGAAATATTGGGTGCGTTTGTTTCACAAAAAATGAGTGATTTGGAAAATATTTTCAGAAAAATAATTATTTATATAATTTGGAAAAATTAGTTAATGGAAATTTTTTTATCATCGATAACAATTTATATCTAACTATTTTCGTGAGTGATAAAAAAAAATTCCATTCATTTATCTTTCTAAACGTTATAAATGATCATTTTTTGGAAAATATTTTTCAAATTACTCATTTTCTACAAAATAAGCGCATCTCTAATTAGATGTGCAATTGATCATGGATGTGGAAGCCACATGACAAACCGAATTTATTGCGGAATATGGACTAGCGAATTGGACAAAATAGTCAGAATGAAGGAAAGGGAATCAAACATCGGATTTACGTGGTTCGGTCCGAATATCGGAACCTACGTCCACGGGGAGAGTAGTACGGAATTCCACCATAGAAACAAGCGATACATTGGAGATTACAATCACTCGAGCACTCAAACATACTCTCAGTGTTTCCCAGCCCCAAATTACACCTAAATAACTCACATAGTGTTTAGCCCATCATAATTTCTAGTGAAGCCTCACTCAAGGAATTAAACAAATTCTACTCACAAGAATTTAACTGGCTAAAACACTCGGGTATAATTACAACGAGAAAATCCCTCATCTAAGAGAACTCTCTGCACTCTTCTTCAGAGCTCTCTCTCGGCCACCGAAATTGTCATGCCTCGACCCTCGAGCGCGCGACATCCCTTGATCTCTTCGGTCATGGAATTGCGATGTCCCAGAACGCGATGCCGACCCATTCATTTTATCTTTTGATTATACGCAAGCAAAAGCATAACAAACATCTCCCAACCATTAACAAACAACAGGGATAGTAAAAGGCATACATTAGAACACCAAACCAAATACTTCCTTTACAGATTTACTGTTAACCCTAGGAAGTTTAGTGATTACAAGTCTTTACACTAACAACTTCCAACCAACCAACAGTGGGTCAGGGTTAATCTAAACTTCACTAACACCAGGCCAAACTCTTGTTGGATGAATTCTCTTAAAGTATTTTGAAGTTGACAAAACATTTTTATCAGTCTAGTCTGAAGACTTACAGACTCTATTGACAAAGTCTGAAGATCAAAGTCTGAAGATCAAAGTCTGAAGCTAGCAAGACTCAAGACTTATATTTCAAAGTCTACTCACATGGACAGTTTCCGGGACGACGTTTATTCGATCTTATATGATCTTTATTCTAACGACTAGTGGATATCTTTCTACTGGATTCAGCACTAAACGATCTTACTTTCATATGGAATATGTTTAGATTCTCTAAAGATTTCGCAACTTATATTTGGAAGTATCTACTTATGGAAACCGAGATCCTGATTGTATGGGCGAGCAGGATTGATGGGCTATCAACACTTACTTTAAAGAGCTCGAGATATCTCTCATTGATTCTGTCCAACGGGTTGATTGGAAGAACTTCTTTGGAAGGTGCCAACGGTATTGAAGGCATAAAGAAGTATATAAGAGAGATGCTCTAGTTGTTGAAGGGTGCGGATAGAAGAATTCCAAAGTCGAATCTCCTTTTTCTATTTTGCGATATCATTCTTCGAGCGATATTTGTAATCAAAAGAGAGATCATATTGTAGTGAGACCTTGAGGAAGTGTAGTAGAGTTTTCTACACTGTGGACTCAAGAGCATGAGACTGTAATCACTCTTATTGATTCTTAGTGAAATCCAGCCGAAGTAAGGGCTGTCCGTGCGGGAGAGTGGACGTAGGCTTGATCTAAGCCGAACCACTATAAATCGGAGTCTTGATTCTCTATCCCTAATCCTTTATATCGTTAATTGTTTTCATTTGCTGCAATTGTTGGTTTTAAGTTATTAATATCTCATTCGGATTTAATTTATTAAAATTGTTTTAAACACCTATTCACCCCCCTCTAGGTGCTAATTCTAGTCCTAACAATTGGTATCAGAGCTTGTGTACTTGTTTATAAGAAGTGTTTTTACTTCTAAGTAAAAGATCTATGGCTAGTATGTTGCCTACAGGGTTGGTTGAAGGTCAAAGCAATACCAGACCTCCATACTTTGATGGAAAAGATTACAGTATATGGAAAAATAAGATGAAGGCATTCCTAAGATCAAAAGATCATTTGGAATGGGAAGTGGTTGATAAGGGAATCATTCCTACTGCTGCATCAGAATCAGAGAGAGGAAAAGAAACTGATGTTTCTACTCGTCTGACTCAAGAAGAAATCACCAAGAGACAGACTCTTGACGCCAAAGCTATTTACTCTTTATATTGTGCTTTATCCCCTACTGAGTATAACAGAATATCTTCTTGTGATACAACAAAAGAAGTATGGGATAGGCTTCACATTACCTATGAAGGAACTGATCGTGTGAAAGAAACAAGGATCAACATTCTCTTGGGACAATATGAAGTCTTTAAGATGAGATCGGGAGAATCAATAACCGACATGTTTAGTCGCTTTCTGAAATTGTGAATGGTCTTGAATATCGGGGACATCCAATCTCGGGACATATGAAGGTCAACAAACTCCTTCGAGGACTCTCAAAAGACTCGGAATTATATAAAAACCTCAATAAGAGAGACACAGAGGATTGCTCCACTTTCTGTAGACGAATTGGTTGGGACTCTTCAATCCTATGAAGTAGAACAGACCAACGAAGATGAAGACTCAAAAGGTAAGAAATCTATTGCCTTAAAGTCTAATGACTATTCTGATGCTACGAGACTCGAAGAAGATCTAGATGATGAAGAAGCGGCACTCATGATAAAGAGATTCAGAAAGTTGAACAGAAAAGGAAGGAAATTCAATTGGAAGAAACAAAATTCTCAAAGGTTTCAAAACAGGTCGACAGAGGAAGATGATTCTAACAAAGAAGTGACTTGCTTTGAATGCAAGAAAAAGGGACACATCAGACCCAACTGTCCTCTGTTAAAGAAGAGAAAAGGAAAGACCGAGAAAAACGGGAAGGCACTCAAAGCGAGACTTGGAGTGATATGCGAATGTGAAGAAAGTGATGATGATTATGCCAATATCTGTTTAATGGCAAAATCGACTCGAGACTTAGACCTAGATTCGAGACACGAGACTCGGAAAGCGAACTCGAGGTTAGTAACTTGAAAATTCCTATTAAAGTTTCTAAATATATTGATGAACTTTGTCTTAGTCTCGAAAACCTCTCTTAAGAGGATCTCCGAATTGAAAAGGGAAAATTCTACATTGAAGCAACAGGATAAACTTATGAAAGAAAAGTTTGAAAAGCTGGAAAAAGATTTTGTTTTGTGAAAGAAAACTCAGACATTATTTCAAATGAAAATAGTCTTTTGAAAAATGATATTACAAATATATCAAAAAGATTTTCAAATGGTTCTGAAAAGTTGGATAAGATTCTCTCAATACAAAGACCATACTTTGATAAGTTAGGTCTTGGTATGACTTTGAAACTATTCCACTAATTGATTTCCCAAAGGTAAAGGAAAGAATCAGACAGAGACCAGCCAAAGCTGTCTATAAGAATCATTTTCAGAAAGTCTTTGTAAAACCTGTTGGCAGAAATGCCTTGAAATGTTCCAAGTGTAAAAGCTCAGAACATTTTGAGAAAGAATGTCCTTTGGTTTGGAGACCTGTTAAAAAGAGTTGGGCTAAGACTGTCTATTGTTCTAACAATTCTGGACCCAAGATGGTGTGGGTACCAAAAAGAGCTTGAATTCTTGTTAATTGCAGGTTACTATCAAAAAGAAGATTAAATGGTATCTTGATAGTGGCTGCTCAAGACATATGACGGGAGACTCAAGCTGCTTCATAAGACTTATCCAGATAGACGGAGGAAAAGTTTCTTTTGGTGGTAACAACAAAGGAAGGATTACCGGTCGCGGAACAAGTAAAGATTGGAAGTTTGTCTATCAATAATGTTTCCTTAGTTGAAGGATTAAACTACAACTTGCTTAGCATAAGCCGGTTGTGTGATTCTGGTTTCAAGATCAACTTTCGGGAAGAAACGTGCTCGGAATCGGTAAAGACTTTACTCAATCTTTTACCGGTCGAAGACATGGAAATATCTATCTTCCGGATGTAAACCAAGAAAGATAACAAAGTGCTTAATATCAGTACAAGATGAAGCAAATCTATGGCACAAAAAGCTAGGCCATATCAATATGAAGCAAATCAACAAGATTTCTTCAAAGAAACTTGTTCGAGGATTACCTATTCTCAATTACTCAAAGTCGATCTTTGTACACCATGCGTATTGGGTAAACGGGTAAGAAACTCTTACAAATCAATAAATAAAGTTTCCACTAATCATGTATTGCAGCTTTTGCACATGGACTTGTTTGGACCTACCGAACGAAAAGCATTGGTGGTAAAAGGTTCGTGCGGTAATAGTGGATGACTATTCACGATTCACTTGGGTCTACTTTCTTTCAAGTAAGTCAGAGACCTTCTCTCTCTTTTCAAAATTTGCTCAAAAGGTGCAGAATGAGAAAGGTTACACTATCTCAAGCATTCGTACAGACCATGGAGGTGAGTTTGAAAATCAAGACTTTGCTAAATTTTGTGATGAATTTGGTTTACAACACAAATTCTCCTCTCCATATACACCAAAACAGAATGGGGTTGTGGAAAGGAAGAATAGGTCTTTACAAGAAATGACAAGAACACTTTTAATTGGGAATCAAATTTCTTCAAGGTTTTGGGCAGAGGCTGTTTCAACTGCTTGCTATATTATAAACCAAGTGTTTTTAAGACCAATTCTTGAGAAAACCCCTTATGAAATTTTTAAAGGAAAGAAACCAATAGTTTCTTATTTTCAAGTATTTGGTTGTAAATGCTTTATTCTAAAGAATGCTAATGATCGTGTTGGTAAGTTTCAAGAGAAATCGGATGAAGGATTTTTTCTTGGTTACTCAACTACAAGCAAGGCCTACGAGTTTTCAACAAGAAGACTCGGGATGTGGAAGAATCAATGAATGTCAAATTTCAAGACTCTCCACAAGTTCAGCGAGATACAAACGAAGATTTAGAATCGCTCCGGACATTGCTAGATCTAACTCCATTGAAGCAGTTACTAATTCGGAATCAGTACAACAAGCTACTGATGAAGAATCTACTCAAGAAGAAAATCAACAATCTATCATATTGACCAGTAACTGGAAGCACAAGTCTAGTCATCCTGAAGAACTCATTATTGGGAACATTAATGAGGGAATTCGAACAAGATCCAAAAGGCGAGAAGAGTCTAGTGTTGTTGCTCTTATTTTTGAAATAGAACCCAAAAATATTGAAGAAGCTTTAGCTGATGAAAGCTGGATTGAAGCAATGCAAGAAGAGCTCAGATAATTCAGTATTAACGACGTATGGGAATTGACTCCCAAACCAAAATGTAAATCAGTTATTGGAGCTAAATGGGTTTTCAGGAACAAAGTTGACGAAAAGGGCAAAGTAACAAGAAACAAAGCAAGACTCGTGGCTAAAGGATACACACAAGAAGAAGGGATAGACTATGATGAGACTTATGCTCCAGTAGCAAGAAGTCTACGTGGAACAACCTCTTGGATTTGAAGATTCAAAGAAACCAGACTTTGTGTTCAGACTGAAGAAAGCTTTATATGGATTGAAACAAGCTCCTCGAGCTTGGTATGAAAGGCTAAGTAATTTCTTAATTCATAGTGGTTTTTCTAAAGGAAAGGTAGACACTACTTTGTTCATTAAAAAGGAAGGTAAAAACTTTCTACTTGTTCAGATTTATGTTGATGACATCATATTCGGATCATCTAATGAGACTTTGTGCAAGAAATTTTCTAAGTCTATGCAGGATGAATTTGAGATGAGCATGATGGGTGAACTATCCTTTTTCCTTGGTCTACAAGTCAAACAACTAAAGGAGGGAATATTCATTCATCAAGAGAAATATCCAAAAGAACTTGTTAAAGAGTTCGGTCTGGAAAATTGCAAAAAGACTGACATACCAATGTCAAGTTCCTTGAAGATAGACAAAGATGAAGCAGGGAAGAAAATCGACCAAAAGTTGTACGGGAGTATCATTGGTTCTCTTCTATATCTTTCGCATCCGGACGACATATTATTTAGTGTTTGCATATGTGCTAGGTTTCAATCGATCCTAGAGAATCTCACTTAAGTGCTGTTAAACGTATTATTAAATATGTTGCTACCTTTGCTAAGATCGGTCTTTGGTATCCCAAAGAAGGAGACTTTACACTTCTTGGCTATTCGAGACGCGAGATCTTGCGGGTTGTAGAGTTGAAAGAAAAAGCACTTGGTACTTGTCAATTGCTTGGAAACGGGGGCGGTATCTTGGTTTTCAAGGAAACAAAGTACTTGTGGCTCTTTCAACGGCCGAAGCGAGAATACGTAGCCCTTGGAAGTTCTTTGTTCTCAAATCGTGGATAAAACAACAACTGCAAGACTTTGGTATTGAAGACTCTTGCACAGAAATAAGATGTGACAACACCAGCGCAATCAATCTTACAAAGAATCCTATCCTACATTCAAGAGCAAAACATATTGAGATTTGACATCACTATAAGAGATCATGTTCAGAACAAAGAGGTCTTGATACAGTTCATAGACTCAAAGAATCAATTGGCAGACATCTTCACAAAGCCACTTGAGAAAAGCTCATTTGAGTCTATTCGCTCAAGACTCAATATTTTATCTCTTGAAGAATGCTGAAGCTCAGACTCAGTAACTAAAGTCTGACAGAGCATCAGACTCAAAGGGTAAAGTATGAGAATACGAATCGACATGACTGTAAGTTCATTTACTGAAACTGTCTTATTGATAAGGTAAGATTATCTGTCTATTTTAAGGCGGTTATATTTAAAAAGAGTGGTTATCGATTTATTAAGGCAGTTATTTTTCAAAAAAAAGAAAATTTTAAGATTTCCAAAATATACGACGATTGGTTTTTCCCCGTATCTCGTTATCTTTTATACTCTCATTCTCCTTCGTTTTTACATTACCCGAAACCCTAGATCAAAAGCTTTTCACCGCTCTCCGTATTTTTCTCTCCAAAACTTCTTCGTTTCAAAATTCTCAACTTTCTTGCGACACAAGTGAGAAAGCTTCTCCAAAGAAAGCACAATGTCGTATCAAAGAAAGTCATCCGGAATAGCAAACAGGGGGACCACAAGGATCTAATGAGGGGCCTACGCACTTCGATCCGGCGAAGAAAGCGACTTTCCTTCCGAGCAAACTCCTCAACGATCTCAACTGCGGTCTTCCCCAACTAGACCTCAAGAACTTCGTCCTCAAGATGCGAAACAGTTTTTGAAGATATTGAACCAAAGTAAGAACTCTTAAGCCTGCCTTTGTTAATAGGCTCTACTCGTATTAAAGGAAGGAGGTTCGCGATGACCTTCATTGATGAGTTTTCGAAAGAGAAGGGTTATAGAAACGAGACGCACTTTCTTACCTTGTCATGGAAAGGTCCTGGAGTTGTGCTCGAGGGAACCGCTGCAAAAGCATTTGCAAATTTTCCTAGTGACCCTAGGTTTGGTAGTATGAATCGGCCCGAGGGAAAGGATGATGACGAAAAGATGTTCATACACTTTAAACCATGGATGGGTGTGGCTGCAAACCTTCGAGGGAAGAAGGATGAACCTGTTCCGCTCGGACGGACACGAAAGAAGTATGAAAAATTGCTGAAGCGTGGGGTGATGAACCCACGGACTGTGGATTTCGATTTTCTGGACCTTTTGAGCATAAATCTGTGAGAGAAATTTGAAAAACTGCAACTTTATCAGTTCTGCACAGACTGTGACATGGCACATTCTAAATTAACGGCGTATTTCTACTCCAATCTCAGTTTCATTGATGCAAACAGCTTTTCTTTCAGCATGAGGAATAAAGAGTATGTCGTTGATAAGGACATTTTGGCTGATGTACTTTGTGTGGAAAGAGGGGCTTTCCAATCAATCAGTGTGTCTGTAAGCCATGCTACTCTTGAACTAGCAAGGGACAGAATTGCAGAAGGTCGACTCTCCTACTCTAGAATGAATGCAACAAATACTTTGCTGCACAAGATTGTAATCAACTGCCCGAGACCCAAATCGACATCCAAGACGGATGTATCAATTTCGAAGCCAAGTTGATGTTTGCCATCAAGACGGTCTAAACTTCTCTTTGCCGCATACAATCATATTTCACATGTACGGATGCATGGCAAAGGACAAAGGAAAACTTCCTTATCTTTGCTCTCATTACTCGTCTCTTCGGACATCTAAACATTCAACCTCCTCATATTCTCACAAAGTGAAGACTATTGATAAAATGGTCATCGGGTTGAGGATGATTACCAAGATGCGTCCGAAAGAGCTTAGTAAGAAGCTGGAGCAATTCAAGGAAAAGACTCCTATCAAGCTCGGACCCGGACTCATCAGCAGCCAAAAGGAAAGGGAAAGAACCTGTGGTTGGTTCTACAAAGAAGAGAAGGGCAATCATCCTGGAAGATGAAGATGATGAGGATGCTATACCTATCTCTACTCTGGTTTCTCAATTTGCTGCATCTATTCCAACTATTCCAGAACATCAAGTTGCAGAGGAAGAGAAAGAGGAAGAGAAAGAGGAAGAGAAAGAAGAAGAGAAGACAGAGGAAGAAAGAGAGGAAGAGGAAGAAGGAAAAGAAGAAAAAGCGAGATGAACCGAACGAACAGATTCTCCAAGTAGAAAAGGAGGATCTACAACACCTGTCACCGAGGATACTCCTCGAAAGAAGAGTTCTTTTCTCCTCCAGAAGACATGGAAACAGGGGGAGATAAAGAAAGAGAACACACACCTCTTCGGCTGACTTTTAGAGAAGAGGATGCACAAACAGGTGTTAGTCGATCACCTCCTGATGCTGAGGATATTCATGCTGCACGTTTCGAAGGAGAGGCATCATCTCCACACACCGAACTTCCCGCCGACATTCATACCGGCTTGACTCCACCATCGACCGAGCTGAAACAAGCACTCGGGACCGACAACTCGGAGATTTTCAAAGGCTGCTTGAGATCATCTTGGAACTCAAAGGTCAAATTTATGCCATGGGATATGAATTTCAGAACTTGCAGAATGAAAATCATGCAATGTTCATCACTTTGCATGATCAGCTTAAAGATGTTCAAAGTGTCGGATTCGGGATACCGCAAAGGGCACTACTCTCACCCAAGTACGGGAAGATTTGAGGAAGTTGGAAGACACTTTGTCAAGTCTATGGAGGACTTTCAACTTGTTCGCATTCCTCGAGCTCCATGATTTTTTTTATGCTGACAAAAAGGGGGAGAAGACTTTGCAGATTTTCGAAGATTTTCTGTTTTCAAAACAAACCAAATATTATCTTTTTGCTATCTTGACTTTGACTTGAGTTTTTTTTTTTTTAACGTGTGCAGTCTTTTGAATGTGTGATCACTATGGCAATACTTTAAGCTTCGTAAATTAGATAGTACTTGTCTATTTATGACTAATGAGGTTTTGGTGAATGCAGATCCGTGTGTGGGGGAAAGTCGTAGGTACAGGATATCTGTGTACAGGATAACTTCTACTATCTTTTTAAAAATCTTTTATGATGCTTGCTTAAAAGTTGTATTGCAGGGCGATAATATTCAAATCTGCAGGAAAGTTTTGTCACCATCAAAAAGGGGGAGATTGTTGGATGAATTCTCTTAAAGTATTTTGAAGTTGACAAAACATTTTTATCGAGTCTAGTCGAAGACTTACAGACTCTATTGACAAAGTCTGAAGATCAAAGTCGAAGATCAAAGTCTGAAGCTAGCAAGACTCAAGACTTATATTTCAAAGTCTACTCACATGGACAGTTTCCGGGACGACGTTTATTCGATCTTATATGATCTTTATTCTAACGACTAGTGGATATCTTTCTACTGGATTCAGCACTAAACGATCTTACTTTCATATGGAATATGTTTAGATTCTCTAAAGATTTCGCAACTTATATTTGGAAGTATCTACTTATGGAAACCGAGATCCTGATTGTATGGGCGAGTAGGATTGATGGGCTATCAACATTTACCTTAAAGAGCTCGAGATCTCTCTAATTGATTCTGTCCAACGGGTTGATTGGAAGAACTTCTTTGGAAGGTGCCAACGGTATTGAAGGCATAAAGAAGTATATAAGAGAGATGCTCTAGTTGTTGAAGGGTGCGGATAGAAGAATTCCAAAGTCTGAATCTCCTTTTTCTATTTTGCGATATCATTCTTCGAGCGATATTTGTAATCAAAAGAGAGATCATATTGTAGTGAGACCTTGAGGAAGTGTAGTAGAGTTTTCTACACTGTGGACTCAAGAGCATGAGACTGTAATCACTCTTATTGATTCTTAGTGAAATCCAGCCGAAGAAGGGCTGTCCGTGCGGGAGAGTGGACGTAGGCTTGATCTAAGCCGAACCACTATAAACTGGAGTCTTGATTCTCTATCCCTAATCCTTTATATCGTTAATTGTTTTCATTTGCTGCAATTGTTGGTTTTAAGTTATTAATATCTCATTCGGATTTAATTTATTAAAATTGTTTTAAACACCTATTCACCCCCCTCTAGGTGCTAATTCTAGTCCTAACAACTCTCGTCTCCAATATAACCCTGAACTAAACATGATGGTTCTCCATACTGTGGCCTGAAAAATATTAAACCACAACAGGGTGAGATATAAATATCTCAGCGAGTAAACTCCCTAAACCTTGGTAGGAGGGTTCTTTGACTCAGAGACGCCCTAAACATGCAACTTATCTATCGATGGCAGATCAATAGCAAGGCCTTTGCTTTTCATTATCTATTAACAAGAATTAGGGCACTCAACATGCAACACTCTATCATGTGTCCAATTATAGTATGATAATCACTACGTGAGTGCACCCTTCCATTAAATATACGACGTTCACAATTTAAAAATCTAGGCATGAATAACAATAATTCCATGCACAATGTAGCAACTTAAATCTTACGAGTCCTAATCAAAGGCGTACAAATCCACAACCTTATTCATGCCTTTCTGACTCGAATATTGACCTATAGAACTTCCTCATGTCTCTCAATATATAAACAGGGTCGATCAAAGCATGCATATGCCATATAAGTCACTGAAATGACATTTAACTCATGGACTTTTCTCATGTAACTCATATATATCCATGCTACACATGTGCAAACAATGGCATCATTCTTAAAATATGCATTCATGCACTCATGCACTTTTCACACGACCATGTCCAGATTATTACGGTCACTCAAGACCCAAGACCAACCTGAAGGTTCGCAGTGATCCGGCTTAACCGGGCATCGTCCCGTTGCATTGGGCACGGCATCATCCCACGTATGCGTATGCCTCAGGACAACATTCCAATACGGAGTTTCATTCCGAAATCTATTAGCGAACGGCATCCCGTTGACTTGGGGGCATCTGAACTTAATTGGGCATCGTCCCGCATAATCATACGCATCAAGACGGAGCCATCACCCCGCATAATCATATGCATCAGGGTATTTAGGTGATCACACGAGCATACAACACTCCAAACTTAATTAGGCATCATCCCACATAATCATACGCATCGGGATGGCCATCACCCCGCATAATCATACGCATCGGGGTATTTAAGTGATCACACGAGCATACAACACTCCAACTTAATTAGGCATTGTTCCGCATGATCATACGCATCAGGACGGCCATTATTGCGCATAATAATATGCATCAAGGTATTTAAGTGATCACACGAGTACACAACACTCCAAACTTAATTAAGCATCGTCCCGCGTAATCATACTCATCAGGACAGCCATCACCCCGCATAATCATACGCATTAGGGTATTTAAGTGATCACATAAGCATACAACACTCCAACTTAATTAGGCATCGTCCCGCATAATCATACGCATCAGGATGGCCATTACCTCACATAATCATATGCATCAGGGTATTTAAGTGATCACACGAGTACACAACACTCCAAACTTAATTAGGCATCGTCCCGTGTAATCATACGCATCAGGATGGCCATCACCTCGCATAATCATACGCATCAGGGTATTTAAGTGATCACACGAGCACACAACACTTCAAACTTAATTAGGCGTCGTCCCGCATAATCATACGCATGAGGACGGCCATCACCCCGCATAATCATATGCATTAGGGTATTTCAGTGATCACACAGGCATACCATCATACAACTCACGTCCATTGTTATCTTTCTCATTAGCCAAGTATGAATGCCTCAATGGCGTGCCAGGCGGAGTGTGTCTCATGATCTATCGAAACTACATCAATAAAATATGCCGAGCATGAAATGAGAGTCCGTGGTTTGACACGATACGTTAAGCACCGGCATAAGTCCAATCCGATTCGGAAACGATACGCCTCGAAATCACATTGAGACCAAGAAAGAACCAATCCGTAGTGACATGATCACCGATTTAGTACCAAACTTGGTTCGAGAATGATTAGTATCGCCGATCCAAGAGAGAGACTTGACCCGATGTGCTTCCACACGCATCCAAAAACCATCGTATATCTAGTCTTGGAGGCTCGGAGTGTTCTCACGCATCGACCATGGACAATGAACATATGTGCAAAGACTATTTCCGATGAACACATATAAAACAGTGCCCTCAATCCCAAACAACGTCACATAGAATGAGCACATCCAATAACATCACAAGTTGCATCCAATGACAATATCATATTGAATAACCTTAGCATATTACCTTTCAAAAAAGTCTTTCATTACCTATAATTATAGAATGTTATGAATGCTTGCCCTTTTCAACTTTGGAATTGCATAAGCATATAACATCTTTAAAAACTAGCATTCAACAAGCATATACACTTAAAAAATTCACAACATAAAGAACACTTATCATTTCCAAAATAAGGGATTGCATAAGCATCTACTATCTTTAAAAACTAGCATTCAACAAGCATACACACTTAGAATTCACAACATAATGAACGCTTATCATAATCAAGATAGGTTATCACATCCAATGATAACTTATAACTATAGCTTCTTCTTTAGATGCAGGACGATCTCCATTCGCAGACTAGATGACTGTTTAGGAAGGTACCTTGTTGTACCAAATGGAAAGCAAGAAGAGTCGCTCATCCTTGGTGTTGTTCCCGTTGGACAATGATCAAAAGCCAAAAGTGAAGTCTTCGAAAGGAGAAAGCCATGAAGAGTTGCCATTTGCGGCAGTTAGAGAAGATCCAACAGTTATGTTAGTTTGAGCTACACAAAGAATGGGGAATAGGAAGAGCCAAAGATGGAGCATATGATGAATCAAAACAGGAGACGGTGATGGAGGATTCATTTGGTTATCGAATGTGAAAAAGTATCCAATTCGAGAATGGATTTGAACTTGGCCAGAAAAGAGGAAGAAGGTTGTGGCAAATGGAGTTTGAGGCCAACGAAGTCATCATGAATCAGCCGAGGAACGTGATGGGATATTGATAACTCATGCAGCCACCTACGGTCCTGCATTATTGGTCGGTCATTTAAGTAACTGTTTCTTGATTTCAGCCGACTTTTAAGGTATCGGGATCTCCAAAATATTAAATAGGACCGGAATAATTCTTTTGGAACCCACTTATTCATGTCATTTCTGCATTCCGGGGTCTATAGTGAAAATACCGAAATGAATTTTTAAATGGAACAGAAAGAAATTTTCTCTGCCGAGTCTCCGTTTCTTGATTTTAGTTGACTTTTAAGGTATCCAGATCTCCAAAAAATTAAATAAGATCGGAATAATGCTTTTCGAACCCACTAATCCATGTCGTTTCTGCTTGCCGGGGTCTACAGTGAAAATACCGAAATGAATTTTTAAATGGAACGGAAAGGAATTTTCTCTACATATTCTGCTTGGTTATTCGAATAGGGGAAGAAAAACAGGATTTAAGTCTCCATTTCTTGAATTCAGCCGACTTTTAAGGTCTCGGGATCTCCAAAATATTAAATAGAACCCGAATAATTCTTTTGGAACCCACTTATCTATGTCGTTTCTGCATGCCAGGGTCTACAACGAAAATACCGAAATGAAATTTTAAATGGAACAGAAAGGAATTTTCTCTACCGAGCCTACGTTTCTTGAATTCAGCCAACTTTTAATGTATTAGGATCTCCAAAATATTAAATCGGACCAAAATAATGCTTTTGGAACCCACTTATCCATGTTGTTTCTGCATGCCGGGATCTACAGTGAAGTACCGAAATGAATTTTTAAATGAAACAGAAAGGGATTTTTTCTGTCGAGTTTTCGTTTCTTGACTTCAGCCGACTTTTAAGGTATCTGGATGTCCAAAATATTAAATAGGACTGAAATAATGCATTTGGAACCCACTTATCCATATCGTTTCTACCATCCAGGGTCTATAGTGAAAATACCGAAATGAATTTTTAAATGGAACATAAAGGAATTTTCTTTGCTGAGTCTCCGTTTCTTGATTTCAGCCGACTTTTAAGGTATCAGGATCTCCAAAATATTAAATACGACCGGAATAATGCTTTTGAAACCCACTTATCCATGTTGTTTCTGCATCTTGGGGTCTACAGTGAAAATACCGAAATGAATTTTTAAATGGAACAGAAAGGAATTTTCTTTGCCGAGTCTACGTTTCTTGATTTTAGCCGACTTTTAAGGTATCGAGATCTCCAAAATATTAAATAGGACTCGACTAATGCTTTTGGCACCCACTTATCCATGTCGTTTTTGCCTGTTGGGGTTTACAGTGAAAATACCGAAATGAATTTTTAAATGGAACATAAAGGAATTTTCTCTGCCGAGTCTTCGTTTCTTGAATTCACCCGACTTTTAATATATCGGGATCACCAAAATATTAAATAGGACCGGAATAATGCTTTTGGAACCCACTTATCCATCTCATTTTTGCATGCTAGGGTTTACAGTGAAAATACTGAAATGAAATTTTAAATGGAACAGAAAGGAATTTTCTCTCCCGAGTTTCCGATTCTTGAATTCAGCCGACTTTTAAGGTATTGGGATATCCAAAATATTAAATAGGACCAGAATATCACTTTTGGAACCCACTTATCCATCTCGTTTCTGTATGTTGGGGTCTATAGTGAAAATACCAAAATGAATTTTTAAATGGAACATAAAGGAATTTTCTCTGCCGAGTGTCCATTTCATGATTTTAGCCGACTTTTAAGCTATCCGGATCTCCAAAATATTAAATAGGACTGGAATAATGCTTTTGGAACCCACTTACCCATGTCATTTCTGCCTGCTAGGGTCTACAGTGAAAATACCGAAATGAATTTTTAAATGGAACAGAAAGGAATTTTTTCTGCCAAGTCTCCGTTTCTTGATTTCAGCCGACTTTTAACGTACCTAGATCTCCAAAATATTAAATAGGATCGGAATAATGCTTTTTGAACCCACTTATCCATGTCATTTCTGCCTGCCGGGGTCTATAGTGAAAATGCCGAAATGAATTTTTAAATGGAACAGAAAGCAATTTTCTCCACTGAGTCTCCGTTTCTTGATTTCAGCGAACTTTTCAGGTATTGGGACCTCTAAAATGTTAAATAGAACCGGAATAATTCTTTTGGAACCCACTTATCCATGTCCTCTCTGCATGCTGGGGTCTAAAGCTAAAATACCAAAAGGAATTTTTAAATGGAACAAAAAAGAATTTTCTCTGCCGAGTCTCCGTTTCTTGAATTCAGCCGACTTTTGAGGTATTGGGATCTCCAAAATATTAAATAGGATCGGACTAATTCTTTTGGAACCCACTTATCCATGTCGTTTCTGCATGCTGGGGTCTAAAGCGAAAATACCGAAATGAATTTTTAAATGGAACAGAAAGCAATTTTCTCTGCCGAGTCTCCATTTCTTGATTTCAGCCGACTTTTAAGCTATCCGGATCTCCAAAATATTAAATAGGACTGGAATAATGCTTTTGGAATGCACTTACCCATGTCGTTTCTGCCTGCTAGGGTCTATAGTGAAAATACCCAAATGAATTTTTAAATGGAACAGAAAGGAATTTTCTCTCCCGAGTTTCCGATTCTTGAATTCAACCGACTTTTAAGGTATTGGGATATCCAAAATATTAAATAGGACCAGAATAACACTTTTGGAACCCACTTATCCATCTCGTTTCTGTATGTTGGGGTCTATAGTGAAAATACCAAAATGAATTTTTAAATGGAACAGAAAGGAATTTTCTCTGTCGAGTCTCCGTTTCTTGATTTCAGCTGACTTTTAAGCTATCTGGATCTCGAAAATATTAAATCGGACCAAAATAATATTTTGTAACCAACTTATCCATGTCGTTTCTGCATGCCGCGGTCTACAGCGAAAATACCGTAATGAATTTTTAAATGGAATAGAAAGGAATTTTCTCTGCTAAGTCTCCATTTTATGATTTCAGCCGACTTTTAAGGTATCCGGATCTCCAAAATATTAAATAGGACCGTAATAATGCTTCTGGAACCCACTTATCCATGTCGTTTCTGCTCGCTAAGGTCAACAGCGAAAATACCGAAATGAATTTTTAAATGGAACAGAAAGGAATTTTCTATACTGAGTCTCCGTTTCTTGATTTTAGCCAAATTTTACGGTATCGGGATCTCCAAAATATTAAATAGGACTAGAATAATTCTTTTGGAACACACTTATCCATGAGGTTTCTGCATGCCGGGGGGTCTAAACTGAAAATACCGAAATGAATTTTGAAACGGAACAAAATGGAATTTTCTCTGCCAAGTCTCCGATTCTTGAATTCAGCTGACTTTTAAGGTATCTGTATCTCCAAAATATTAAATAGGAATTGAATAATGCTTTTAAGGCATCTGGCTCTCCAAAATATTAAATCGGACCAAAATGATGCTTTTCGAACCCACTTATCCATGTCGTTTTTGCATACCGGGGTCTACAGCGAAAATATCATAATGAATTTTTACAAGGAATAGAAACAAATTTTCTTTGCCGAGTCTCCGTTTCATAATTTCAGCCGACTTTAAAGGTATCTCGATCTCAAAAATATTAAATAGGACCAGAATAATGCCTTTGGAACCCACTCATCCATGTTGTTTCTGCCATCCAGGGTCTATAGTGAAAATACTGTAATGAATTTTCAAACTGTACAGAAAGCAATTTTCTCTGTTGAGCCTCTGTCTCTCGAATTCAGCCGACTTTAAAGGTATCTCGATCTCCAAAATATTAAATAGAACTAGAAAAATGCATTTCGAACCCACTTATCCATGTTATTTCTGCCATCCAGGGTCTACCGTGAAAATAACGAGATGAATTTTCAAACGGAACAGAAAGGAATTTTCTTTGTCGAGCCTCTGTCTCTCGAATTCAGCCGACTTTTAGGGTTTAGGGTTTAGGGTTTAGGGTTTAGGGTTTAGGGTTTAGGGTTTAGGGTTTAGGGTTTAGGGTTTAGGGTTTAGGGTTTAGGGTTTAGGGTTTAGGGTTTAGGGTTTAGGGTTTAGGGTTTAGGGTTTAGGGTTTAGGGTTTAGGGTTTAGGGTTTAGGGTTTAGGGTTTAGGGTTTAGGGTTTAGGGTTTAGGGTTTAGGGTTTAGGGTTTAGGGTTTAGGGTTTAGGGTTTAGGGTTTAGGGTTTAGGGTTTAGGGTTTAGGGTTTAGGGTTTAGGGTTTAGGGTTTAGGGTTTAGGGTTTAGGGTTTAGGGTTTAGGGTTTAGGGTTTAGGGTTTAGGGTTTAGGGTTTAGGGTTTAGGGTTTAGGGTTTAGGGTTTAGGGTTTAGGGTTTAGGGTTTAGGGTTTAGGGTTTAGGGTTTAGGGTTTAGGGTTTAGGGTTTAGGGTTTAGGGTTTAGGGTTTAGGGTTTAGGGTTTAGGGTTTAGGGTTTAGGGTTTAGGGTTTAGGGTTTAGGGTTTAGGGTTTAGGGTTTAGGGTTTTAGGGTTTAGGGTTTAGGGTTTAGGGTTTAGGGTTTAGGGTTTAGGGTTTTAGGGTTTAGGGTTTAGGGTTTAGGGTTTAGGGTTTAGGGTTTAGGGTTTAGGGTTTAGGGTTTAGGGTTTAGGGTTTAGGGTTTAGGGTTTAGGGTTTAGGGTTTAGGGTTTAGGGTTTAGGGTTTAGGGTTTAGGGTTTAGGGTTTAGGGTTTAGGGTTTAGGGTTTAGGGTTTAGGGTTTAGGGTTTAGGGTTTAGGGTTTAGGGTTTAGGGTTTAGGGTTTAGGGTTTAGGGTTTAGGGTTTAGGGTTTAGGGTTTAGGGTTTAGGGTTTAGGGTTTAGGGTTTAGGGTTTAGGGTTTAGGGTTTAGGGTTTAGGGTTTAGGGTTTAGGGTTTAGGGTTTAGGGTTTAGGGTTTAGGGTTTAGGGTTTAGGGTTTAGGGTTTAGGGTTTAGGGTTTAGGGTTTAGGGTTTAGGGTTTAGGGTTTAGGGTTTAGGGTTTAGGGTTTAGGGTTTAGGGTTTAGGGTTTAGGGTTTAGGGTTTAGGGTTTAGGGTTTAGGGTTTAGGGTTTAGGGTTTAGGGTTTAGGGTTTAGGGTTTAGGGTTTAGGGTTTAGGGTTTAGGGTTTAGGGTTTAGGGTTTAGGGTTTAGGGTTTAGGGTTTAGGGTTTAGGGTTTAGGGTTTAGGGTTTAGGGTTTAGGGTTTAGGGTTTAGGGTTTAGGGTTTAGGGTTTAGGGTTTAGGGTTTAGGGTTTAGGGTTTAGGGTTTAGGGTTTAGGGTTTAGGGTTTAGGGTTTAGGGTTTAGGGTTTAGGGTTTAGGGTTTAGGGTTTAGGGTTTAGGGTTTAGGGTTTAGGGTTTAGGGTTTAGGGTTTAGGGTTTAGGGTTTAGGGTTTAGGGTTTAGGGTTTAGGGTTTAGGGTTTAGGGTTTAGGGTTTAGGGTTTAGGGTTTAGGGTTTAGGGTTTAGGGTTTAGGGTTTAGGGTTTAGGGTTTAGGGTTTAGGGTTTAGGGTTTAGGGTTTAGGGTTTAGGGTTTAGGGTTTAGGGTTTAGGGTTTAGGGTTTAGGGTTTAGGGTTTAGGGTTTAGGGTTTAGGGTTTAGGGTTTAGGGTTTAGGGTTTAGGGTTTAGGGTTTAGGGTTTAGGGTTTAGGGTTTAGGGTTTAGGGTTTAGGGTTTAGGGTTTAGGGTTTAGGGTTTAGGGTTTAGGGTTTAGGGTTTAGGGTTTAGGGTTTAGGGTTTAGGGTTTAGGGTTTAGGGTTTAGGGTTTAGGGTTTAGGGTTTAGGGTTTAGGGTTTAGGGTTTAGGGTTTAGGGTTTAGGGTTTAGGGTTTAGGGTTTAGGGTTTAGGGTTTAGGGTTTAGGGTTTAGGGTTTAGGGTTTAGGGTTTAGGGTTTAGGGTTTAGGGTTTAGGGTTTAGGGTTTAGGGTTTAGGGTTTAGGGTTTAGGGTTTAGGGTTTAGGGTTTAGGGTTTAGGGTTTAGGGTTTAGGGTTTAGGGTTTAGGGTTTAGGGTTTAGGGTTTAGGGTTTAGGGTTTAGGGTTTAGGGTTTAGGGTTTAGGGTTTAGGGTTTAGGGTTTAGGGTTTAGGGTTTAGGGTTTAGGGTTTAGGGTTTAGGGTTTAGGGTTTAGGGTTTAGGGTTTAGGGTTTAGGGTTTAGGGTTTAGGGTTTAGGGTTTAGGGTTTAGGGTTTAGGGTTTAGGGTTTAGGGTTTAGGGTTTAGGGTTTAGGGTTTAGGGTTTAGGGTTTAGGGTTTAGGGTTTAGGGTTTAGGGTTTAGGGTTTAGGGTTTAGGGTTTAGGGTTTAGGGTTTAGGGTTTAGGGTTTAGGGTTTAGGGTTTAGGGTTTAGGGTTTAGGGTTTAGGGTTTAGGGTTTAGGGTTTAGGGTTTAGGGTTTAGGGTTTAGGGTTTAGGGTTTAGGGTTTAGGGTTTAGGGTTTAGGGTTTAGGGTTTAGGGTTTAGGGTTTAGGGTTTAGGGTTTAGGGTTTAGGGTTTAGGGTTTAGGGTTTAGGGTTTAGGGTTTAGGGTTTAGGGTTTAGGGTTTAGGGTTTAGGGTTTAGGGTTTAGGGTTTAGGGTTTAGGGTTTAGGGTTTAGGGTTTAGGGTTTAGGGTTTAGGGTTTAGGGTTTAGGGTTTAGGGTTTAGGGTTTAGGGTTTAGGGTTTAGGGTTTAGGGTTTAGGGTTTAGGGTTTAGGGTTTAGGGTTTAGGGTTTAGGGTTTAGGGTTTAGGGTTTAGGGTTTAGGGTTTAGGGTTTAGGGTTTAGGGTTTAGGGTTTAGGGTTTAGGGTTTAGGGTTTAGGGTTTAGGGTTTAGGGTTTAGGGTTTAGGGTTTAGGGTTTAGGGTTTAGGGTTTAGGGTTTAGGGTTTAGGGTTTAGGGTTTAGGGTTTAGGGTTTAGGGTTTAGGGTTTAGGGTTTAGGGTTTAGGGTTTAGGGTTTAGGGTTTAGGGTTTAGGGTTTAGGGTTTAGGGTTTAGGGTTTAGGGTTTAGGGTTTAGGGTTTAGGGTTTAGGGTTTAGGGTTTAGGGTTTAGGGTTTAGGGTTTAGGGTTTAGGGTTTAGGGTTTAGGGTTTAGGGTTTAGGGTTTAGGGTTTAGGGTTTAGGGTTTAGGGTTTAGGGTTTAGGGTTTAGGGTTTAGGGTTTAGGGTTTAGGGTTTAGGGTTTAGGGTTTAGGGTTTAGGGTTTAGGGTTTAGGGTTTAGGGTTTAGGGTTTAGGGTTTAGGGTTTAGGGTTTAGGGTTTAGGGTTTAGGGTTTAGGGTTTAGGGTTTAGGGTTTAGGGTTTAGGGTTTAGGGTTTAGGGTTTAGGGTTTAGGGTTTAGGGTTTAGGGTTTAGGGTTTAGGGTTTAGGGTTTAGGGTTTAGGGTTTAGGGTTTAGGGTTTAGGGTTTAGGGTTTAGGGTTTAGGGTTTAGGGTTTAGGGTTTAGGGTTTAGGGTTTAGGGTTTAGGGTTTAGGGTTTAGGGTTTAGGGTTTAGGGTTTAGGGTTTAGGGTTTAGGGTTTAGGGTTTAGGGTTTAGGGTTTAGGGTTTAGGGTTTAGGGTTTAGGGTTTAGGGTTTAGGGTTTAGGGTTTAGGGTTTAGGGTTTAGGGTTTAGGGTTTAGGGTTTAGGGTTTAGGGTTTAGGGTTTAGGGTTTAGGGTTTAGGGTTTAGGGTTTAGGGTTTAGGGTTTAGGGTTTAGGGTTTAGGGTTTAGGGTTTAGGGTTTAGGGTTTAGGGTTTAGGGTTTAGGGTTTAGGGTTTAGGGTTTAGGGTTTAGGGTTTAGGGTTTAGGGTTTAGGGTTTAGGGTTTAGGGTTTAGGGTTTAGGGTTTAGGGTTTAGGGTTTAGGGTTTAGGGTTTAGGGTTTAGGGTTTAGGGTTTAGGGTTTAGGGTTTAGGGTTTAGGGTTTAGGGTTTAGGGTTTAGGGTTTAGGGTTTAGGGTTTAGGGTTTAGGGTTTAGGGTTTAGGGTTTAGGGTTTAGGGTTTAGGGTTTAGGGTTTAGGGTTTAGGGTTTAGGGTTTAGGGTTTAGGGTTTAGGGTTTAGGGTTTAGGGTTTAGGGTTTAGGGTTTAGGGTTTAGGGTTTAGGGTTTAGGGTTTAGGGTTTAGGGTTT